>JAOEHY010033660.1:0-27956 GCA_025447955.1 Psilopsiagon aurifrons
GGAAGAAATTCTTTACTGTAAGGGTGGTGAGGCACTGGAATGGGTTGCCCAGGGAAGTTGTGAATGCTGCATCGCTGATGGTGTTCAAGTCCAGGTTGGACAGAGCCTTGGGTGACACAGTTTAGTGTGAGGTGTCCTTGCCAGTGGCAGGGGGGGTTGGAACTAGATGATCTTAATGTCCTTTCAAACCCTAACTATTCTATGGTTCTATGATGAAAGCATACTCTTAATAGTAGATGTTGTCTGAGGACTTAAGTTTTATGGTAGAATAAATAAAAGAGAAACAAAGAGGAATTTAGAAGCTTCATTTCTCAAGAGAAATATCCAAAATCAGTGCTTATATCCAAACTTTTTAGACCATAAGAGAGTATTCTAATTTAATTGTCAGCTTATGGGTGCTACAAAAAAAACCCAAAGAGGGACTACAAAAATAATGGTAGTGACAGCAAAACAGCAGGGAACCTTATCCAAAGTTTAATAGATTTAGGACAAGCACAACCCTGTAATATTAATTGAATTCCAAAAATATCTATAAGAATCACATGACAAGAAGACAGCAGAAACTGCTAATCATGGTAAGAGTTATCCTGAATCATGATGCTTTTCCTTCATGGTACATCTGATTAACTTGTAGAAACTTGGCTACCTGGAAGCCTAGTGCTGTTGGGGTTTTTCCTACTCATAACTTACAGCCTCCTTTATTTACATAAGTGAGCTACTGCAGCTTTAGGATGTGTAAGATCTGTACTTCTGATTATAAGCAGGGGAAAAAAAAACAACCAGAGAATGTTATTAATTTTATCTAAAGACTGACCTAAATAGTAGATTTCATCACTAATGGCTGTGGAATACAAACTGCAGATGTGAAGTGTGTGGTTCCCTTTCATAGTTCAAGTATAACATCCAAAATGATGTACGCATGCTGGTACATGAATTAGGTTATGCCAGTCTGTCATCTTTTACTAGTCTATAGTAAGCAAACTACGGATTTCATAATCTAAAGTGTTTTTCAAATGTCAACCAAAACTTATGCCAGTTGCTGACACACTGTTGGCAAAAGTTTAGAGTAAAATATCCTTAGAAATTAAAGATGTCTGCTACAGCTAGTAACTTATTCACGGTCATTTCTACCCTGACATATATTCACTTAAATAATGTGTTATTATAGTGCAAATGGAGAATGAAACTTCGACACTTACGGAGGAGAGAATGACATCCGTGGGTAGCAAGAAACATGATGTATTTGTCTTTTTAACAGCTACATATTAAAGTGGTGAAATAACAGAAACAAGACACCTAAGCAAAGATCTTACTTTCCAAGAATCAGATGATCTGGCATTCAGACGTACAGTAGTGTCCTGCATAACTCAAATTAGTAAAGCAACTGCACTTATTTTGTGCATCTCCTTTTAGCCATTTTTGTTGCTCAGAGAAATGTACGGTAAGGTTTCAATGCAGCTTCCCCCTGTAGCACTGGAACAGTAGGTACATCCAGGGAGGGTGTAACGGAACGCAGCATTAAAATGAGAAACTTTATGCACGTCATGTTTAGTTTGGGGGTTTAGATGTGTCCACTGCAATTGAGGATACTTGGGTTATCAGTGGCAATTCATGTGATGCTCTCTGCTTTGAATTAACTTCACTAGTGCATGTGAGTTCTGTTTGCACTGATATCAAGCAGCAGAATTGTCTGGTGCAGTTTATTTTGCATTCCAAGGAAAGAGGATTTATTTCCACTTTTACACGAGCGCTTGGAGGTGTGGTGTTCTGTATGCAAGGGCCTTGTTCTGAAGAGCCTACAGATTTGAATCAAAAGACACAGAGTTGGTGGGATGCCAAATTCAAACCATGTTCTGCCCCAGGGGTAAGCAGCATAAATAGAGCATCTGCTCTAGTCAGCAGTGTTTGATATTCCCTGTGAAAGCATGCACTTTCATGTAGGTGTGAGGAAATTTTCTCTCCTTTCTCCTTAGAGCAAGCAATTAGTATAAGCGTATCTGCATGTAAATTACTTGCACTTTATTCCTCTCTCAACAGAGGTTTTGTAGAACATTCTTTTCTTTCCATGGCACTTCAGTCCCTCGAGCCAACAGTTTCTGAGATAAGAACATTTTAAAACCATTTTCCGATCCCTTCATTAACACAGTGTAATCACGTTATTCAACTGAATTCACCTCTGTCTTCACAGGAATTATAAGCCTGAAGGAAAGATTTTGAAAGTGTGTGGAACTGCCAGCCTGGGTGGTCCTTCAAGTGTTCATACAGGGCACCTAATTCTCCACATCTTTTCAATGGGTGCACTGATTTATAATTTATATGTAATGTAGATTTCACACTCTGGCCAGGTCAGCGACTTTACGCACATCAAAGTAAACCTTTGATTCCCTATAAATACTTATATACATCCCTGCTTTCCTGCTATGCAGTATGAATTCCCAAAATTTTCAGTGGCTACCGTCTGTTTGTTTGTGGGATTTTTTTTCCTGAACCCACTGAGGATTTTGTGGGCAGGCAGGATGGATGAAGGCCAAAAGCTCTTTATGTATTACTGAGAGACTGTGCAAAAATCTGAAAGCAAAGAGAGAGAGAAACAATAGATTGCGATGATAAAGCAATATGGATGGAATTCAGATGGAAAATGTTAAAGATCAAGTCTCTGCCTGCTTCATGCTGTTTCCCAAGAGCTTCCCTTGAGCCGTCCATCAAAGAAAAGAGCTGGAGAGGATTAATGAGGTGCGTCAAGTTTTAAGGTGACACCTGTTCTGGACTGCTCAGAGATGGATTTGGGGGGCTTATAGAGGGGTTTTTTCCTTTTAGAGACAGGGGATCAGATTGGCAGGTAGGGAGCAGAAAATGCCACCTCCTTGGAAAAATGTGGAATTCTACATTTTCTTTATGGAACAGCTCTTCATATATCAGTATGCCTGTGACTTTCTGCAGAGCCATATTGTTGTGTCCCTCCTTGAGGTATGGGTCTGAAAGCAGTTTTCATTCCCACCTCTCTGTAGTAATGTCCCACCTCTGTGACTAAAAATCATCAAATCTCTCTGGGCTGTTGCTATACCGAATAACAACAAATTTTTAAGGCCCATTGGGAGGAAAAAAATAAGATAATCAGTTTTTTCAATGCAAGACAGTTTCATGGAGTACTGCAGCTTCATAGTATAGCAAATGAAATTTTCAGTCATTTATGGACCCCTCAAATGTGTGAATCCATATGTCAATACTGCAAGTTTGCTCAATAGGACTTTTTTTCTTAGGTTCTTCAGTCCATGATCCCTAAGAAGCCCTTGCACCCTGATAGTTCACAAACCAGAGTGAATTTCCTAGGGAAAATCAATGAAGTTCAGAAGGCCGGACTCACATTTTGACCTATGAAGCAGCACTTCTTCATCCATTAGTTCTTAAAGAGGCTTTCACCCCTTTTAAGATTCAGTTGCAGTCTGAGATTCAAAGGAAGGACACCTGCCAGCAGAATGGCAACCTTCTTGTCCCTTAGAACAGGAGCAATGTTGAGGAAAACTCATCAAGACTTGATACAGGCTTGTAGAGCAGAAGTTAGAGGCTTATGTAAGTAGGAGAAAAAGTAAATACACGAAAGAGGTTTTTTCCTGCCGCACAGTCATTTGTTCTTGCTGACAGGACAAAAGTGCTATGCTGGCATTCTTGCTTCACTCAGGTTTTTATAACAAATAATGAAATGACTGTGTAAGTCTAATCTGTCTCTTCAATAGGTAAGTCGAACAACAGGCTGTAAGCATGTCAGACTGCACCCACCAAGTCCTTGCCTGCTCCCCTGGTTCTAGGCCTGGACGTAGCTTCTTTCAGCTGTGCCCACACTTCTGGCTTGCTTTTTACCGCCAGAAAGTGAGCTTTTTTCAGTAAATCCAAGGAATTTTATTTTGTAAGTGGTGCAAGACTGCTTTGTTAGCAGGACCTTCCTGTTCCGGAGTTCTCACAACCTCCTTTCCAGATTTCACATAACCCAGCAAAACTGTAAATTTCCCTGTGGTTGATCTTCCCAGACACTAATATCTGATGTAAGTCAAAGAACACATAGCCCCCTCTACCTCATCACTGAGAAGCCTGTTTGTGCTCTTCTCTCCCCTCCAGCACCCAGTCTGCAGAGGTGAAAAAGGGGATCTGTCCTGGCCCCAGGGTTCTGCAGATGATGCATGGACCTGCCAGAGATGGAGGAGCCCTGCTTGTTGTACCATGTTGCAATGTCTCTGATGCAATGCTAGTTGCATGCATCCACCTATGCCGTTGGGTCTTAGTTCTGAGATGCTCTACAATTATTTCCTAACTTATTTCAAAGCTTTTTTATATCCACCAGAGGGCAATTGTGCAAGGGCACTTGAGAGGATCCATCAGCATTGGTGTGCAGTTTCATGCGTGGGTATAGGGTGATATCCTTACTCAGGGTTTAAAGAAGCAAACGTGCATTGGGGTTCTTCCATGTGAATATTTATGAAGTTGAGCCTACAGCCACTGTTGATGAAGCCTGGGCGAATCTGGAACGACACCCAGGGAGATGACTGACCAGCTGATACCTGGTACTTGCTGTTGCTTATGTCAATTTGTCGTTGTGTCTCCCTCTTTGTTCATTTATTTCAGCCTCACTGGTGTTGCTGTATTGTAAGTCATTTACATATCTGGGGCAGGAATTGTCTCCAATATCCATGGGTCCACAGTTAACCAATGTACTGGGATCCTAAGCAGAGAATAAGCCAACAATGGTACACAGAATTTATAAGGCAGACTACTGTTGTAAGAGAAACAATTGGGAGAGCAAGGATGCTTTTTTCACTGGGGCATGCTCTGCAGCTAATTTAAATGTTATTAGAACCATGACTTTTAACAAAGGAACCGAGTTAGGCACACAGTTTTTTCAGCTCCAGTTTGACATTGGAGTCTGTCCAGTGAAAAATAAGCATCAAGATGGTAGTTCTCTTTGTGTAGCTCCTTATTGTTTCATGTGGCATGTAAATTTACACCTGCTGTGAAGGGAAATCATGAGTCTTGCAACTACATTGTAAGACTATTTCACAACTATGCTGGGACTGTTCTCTGGGACGAGCAGGGGCCCTGTGGAAATCATTCTGGTTCATGATATTGCAGTTTCTGAGGATCAGCTCTCATGCTTTCTTGCAGCACGTACTCTTTTTATAAGTAGGTAATCTAGTAGTAGTATCATGCATGGGGACCCTGTGGCTACCCTAATGACTCTACATGGTCTGACTGGGCAGGAAGTCTAATGGAAGGTTAGATGGTTTTGTCCCTATTTCTTGAATTCATCAGCCAAGGTCAACCTTTTATCCTGTGTAACAGTGGTAATGCATAGCAGAAAAGTGGTTTTCATCAAGTACTGAGAGGCTGCTCAGACAGAGCCCTACCCCTCCCTTTTCTCCCTGCCATGTTGTGGAACCTCTGCTAATTAACTGTGTATATTTTACTTTTCCACCACACTCCTTGGCAATTAATCCCAGTGGATTTATGAAGGATTTAAACACTTTTATCCTGATTTCAAGAGGTGAGTCAGCAAAGACCCAATGGCATTGACATGATAATGACAAAGCAAAGGATAAAACCTAGATCTGGGGAATTCATTGGTGGTTTTCCTACAGGTTTATAGTAATTGTACCCATGGCTTGCAGCCTTTACCAGCATCTGCATACAGCATGGTGTGTGGTCTACTAGTAACCTTAGAAATTCATCATCTTCTTGCCAATGTACGAAGGGTAACTGTTACTTCTGACCAGAACCCAAGCCACTAAAGTGAGGCACACATACAATTTTAGTAGGATTGGGGTCCCCTGCAGTTAAATACCCACAGTTCTTTTATAGTCAGCGTAGTAAATTGCTAAAAAGAGATGAGGTATCACTGTTAGTGGTTTTGGTGTTGCAAAGTACATTATTAAGTCCTTCCTCTAGTGTCCAGGATCCATAGACTTTCATATTTCTGAGTAATAGATTCAGATGCAGCTGATCAGTAGCATGATAGATACGGATGGAGAAGCCTGAGTAACAGATGGCTTTGAATAAGATGGAGTTCTGAAGGGCACACTTCAACATATTTCTTTTTCTGCAGGAGAATTACCACATCCTGTTTACAGATCATCTGTGTGTATTTGTCCAGACTCATCCCTTCTGTAAATCTTTTGCTGTGAATGGAGTCAGGGCAGGAATTTTACTCAGTCCTTAGTGGTATTTGTTTTGTGAGCTTTGGCTTTTACAGTGTGTTTAAAAGAGACCCCAAAGGATAGCTGTGCTCTGAGGTTTTTAAAATTGCTCATTTAAATTCATATTTAAAAATAGTCTATTTTTTTTAAGTGGTGCTTGTTTGTGATCTTCAATGTTACAGACATTGAAAGCTAAAATTAATATAGCATAATTAATTCCCTTTTTTCTTCATATAAGGACGCTGATATTTCATAGGCCTTGAAATAGATAAAAGGTGTAGACATACAGCCTGGGATTAGAGACAGAATTTGCATCACCTGAACTATTATTTAATCAGATTCTACTTTCCCATAAACCTAATTGGGAAAAAAAAAGAAGAATAAGACACACCTGAGATGTTAATTATATCACTTTGTGCCCTGAAAGGTGCTGAGTCTGTTGGGAAGCAGTGCTAACTGGGACTGTTAAAAGAAAGAAGTCTACTATGGTAAGTATTCTTGTCTTTACCACAACAGGATCAAGATGATCAGTCACTGTCTGAACAGATGATGTGTTTTACAGATTTTAGATTTGCTGTGATAGTCAAGGAAGTAATTCCCACATGAAGAAAGATTTTGGTGGGAGAGGGTTGCCAGGAGCAGAGAGTATGCTCTGTATCATCGTGCTGTGTTTGTCATGGTACTATCGGTAAGGGAGATGCAGAAAAGTATTACTGACCATTCTTTCAGCCTTCTTCTTCTTAGTCTTCTCCTTGTAAACATGAACTCCTAGCCCCTTGTCATGACCAATTTATCTTATCACTACATATCCATGATTAATCTGTAATTGAGTTATCCTTACAGATACCTTAATGAAGCCTAAAAAAAGACTGTTTCACACAGAAATGAGGCAGTCTTGCCTGGGAAAAACACCAAAAAGACAAATCTAGGAAATCTGAGTTCTGATGGTGAATTTAGTAAAATTGTGAAGCAAAACATTTTGATGTTTCACTGTTTCTGTGTCATTGTAGTCAGTTAAGAGGCTATTTTCTTGACCAAAACTACTACTGTCTTATTAACTGAAATATGTAGTAGAAGGCATCTTTCAAAGGATATGAAAATCAAACCTGGTTATAAATGGACTGCTTTTTCAGTTGCTGTACTCTGTATGTACCAGGGAGGTTTTCTGCAGGTCTTAATGGAAGTTTCTGCAGGCCACCTCTGGAATGAGGTGAAATGCAGAAGGAAAGATGCACAGATAGTTCTTTTAAACACAATTCAGGTCCCTGTTAGGACCAAAAGATTTCCTACATTTCCATTGAAGATATCCCACTTTGCAAATCACTTCAAAGGAGAAAATACATGTTAGCAGATCAGTACTTGACCAAGACAAGTTTTCAAAACCAATGCAGTGTGTTTCCCTGTATATTTTTACAGTGGCTCATTAAATATGTAATCTCTTCAGTTCTACATACTCAAGTTGTAGGCTGCTTTTTCTGTATATCACATTTCATTGCCAACATGACATGGTAATTTTTTCAAATTAAAACACTCCAAGAGTTTTTATTCTCCCAGCCTTTCATCCTTACTGTTTTCCAAAATGGGTATTATAATACAGCTTTCCTTTAATCTCACTCCCTAATAATTTTGGGAAGAAGGGATTCTATCAGATGCTGCCAGATACTCTTACACTTTCATGTTTTGCCACTAAAATCTGAAACATGAGAATTTGTTTCAGCAAAGACACTACATGTGACTGTTTCCTCTTGTCTTAAAAGCAAGGATGTATGTTAGTCCTGCTTAGTAGTTTCATATGTGATTAAAACCTAACTTGTTTTAAAACTAGATTAATAAACTTTATAAAAGTCCATTTCCCCTTAATTATAATAGCATGCCATTTATCTTATTATTGGCCAAACTGATTTTAAAGGGACAGTTCACTCCAGTAAACACCTGTACACACATCTGTAGGATAGAGCTAAATATATTGTTTCTAGCTCTAGATAAAATGCCATTTAAATACTAAAATGTTTTCCATTTCCTTGCAGGGTTAATGTTGTTTCTAGCATGCTACCTACATAAGAAGAGATAAAAAAAAACAGAAAAGGAAAAGAGTTGCTCTGTCCCACTCAGTGCGATACTACTTTTTCAGCCAATACACTCTGAGCAAGATGAACCTTGTCATTTTAAAGATTACCCTATTTAAATTTTCCAAACATTCTGTTACTCTGAATAGAGTAACGTAGCTTTGCATAGAGTGTAACCAGGAGGAGAAACTCTAATGCTCCTCACTGGGAGATGTTTAAGAGGTAATGTATCTTTAAGTGTCTCCGCCTCTGAATCCACCCACTTCTTGATAGCTGCTGCAGCCTTGTTGACTCATAGAAGCTGTGTTCATACAATAGCTAGCAATGAGACGTATTTCTCAGAGATTTTAAGAGCACACCTCCTGCTATGTATTTCGCGATCTAGCTTGCTGGGACTGAAGGTATATGAAAGAAACAGTTTTCAGTTTCTAAGATATTGCAAAAGATAGATCTTCCTCTCATCCCAGAAAATCCTGACAGACCAGTTGGATACCTTTCAGGCCTTAACCAAGAACTTTATCTGCTCTTCCCACTGTCTTTTTTGTAGTAGAAAGACCTGAGATACCCTTAAGAACTGGGAATCTGACTAATTTAAACAGATGGCTAATCCCAATGCTGTCTGCAATGGACATCTACATCATCATCATCATCAGAAACAGAATAACCTCTTAAAAAGTGGAATCTATAAGAAAAATGGAATTACGAAAGGATTGAAGGTAAGGTTTAATTGTTTACCCTAATTATCTCAATATTGAAAACAAATAAGTAGTTGCGACATTACTTACTAAGCTAGTTTTATGGCAGTTTTGGTCTCCATTGAATAGGTTGTATGGATTGGGCTTATATGTTAAGTTCTATAATCTTGGGACCTGACGCTGGTTTTCTTTCTGTCATCCTAAACTGCAGTGAGAGTTGTGAATGTTCCAGCAACTTACTGCTGGTCCTGTGGATTAACTAATCTCTAGTTCATATCAAACACAACAAACACTTGCATGCTGAAATGCAATAGTTTCCTTCTAAAGCTTAACCGATGGTGAAGTTGACTTTATGTTGCATTAACCACTAATGGAACGCTGTTTTATCAATTTAAACTGTGTGTGGAGTAGTTTTTAGTGTGATTTATTGCTGTACAAGTATAACAAAAAAAACCCAAACATATGCAGGGGAAGCTGTCTTTTCTTGATGTTTATGTTACTGCAAGGTTGATTTTACTGATGCCTGCACTTTACTGATGCTGGCTCTCTCCAGTCTTATACTGCTTAAAATCCGAGCCAGTTTGCTTCCTAGTTTCTCAAGCTGTTCTCTTTGAAACCAGTGCTCCTCATTTATGTGAACGCTTTGTAGAACAGTTGGCATGTAGCAACCTAAAGACTAAACCACAAAACCAAAGAGCTGCTTCTGCCAAAAAAACCCAAATCTACAGGTTGTCTGCCTGTGATGCCTGTTCTTGAGAACCGACTGTTTGCCTTGAAGAGTCCTTTTTCTGGATCATGATGCGGTCATTAGTAGAAAGTCTTGGAGTGATGAGAAAAAGGCTGGCTTTACAGTGGGGTGTGATGGTGAAAGGGGAGTGGAGAAGGTTTCTTTTGGAGCCTGAGCACTGGCCTCACTGTCCCTGCTGAAAGCTTTAGACAATGGCTGCGGTGAGGGCTCCACTGTTTTAGAACTAAACTGCTATCTTGTATCTTTCTCGAAACGGGGCTGTCACACACCTAGCACTCTAATGAAGGCACACCCAGTGACATGCTTAATGATTGTCTGCTTTAGGTGTCTCCCTTGGTACCGGCGTTTCCCAATCTTTGGCTTGTGCAGTAGGATGAGGAAAGCAAAAATACTTGTACAATGATTGAAAGGCCTTCCTTGGGATTCACTTCCAGAAACCTAATCTGGCATCCTTGTATGTCATCACTTAATGTATTAGCTCTTTGCCACAATGATGTCTGAAATCTCTGCTTTCACTTTGAGTGGCAAATTTCAATAAGCCTTGCCATTCAGTTATTGTTAATCTTCTGCAAGTGAGCAGTTTTGAAAGCAGTAGGCTCCCATGAGGGGATTAATTAGAATTTCTTCCTTAATAGGAAAGGCATGGCTAGAGAAGTAAAGAATATTACTGAGGGTGAGCAAAACGGAAATAAAGATTGGCCTGAAAGGGGTGGCAAAGAAATGAAGAAAATGTCAGTATATGTATCTGCTAGATTAGTAAGGTCATACAAGCACCATGTGGTTGAAGGAAAAGAGTTTTTACCCTGCATATGATGTGTGAAAGAAGCACTGAACCACTGATAAACACCATCCATGGCTGAGGAAGTGGTGAGGAAGAGAAGCCTTAGAAAGTTCAGGAGGCTTGTCGCACGCAGATTTGGTATGTCCGGGTCTAGCACTGTGTTCTGAATAGCATGCCATTTCCCCCCTCTTGCTGCTTCAAACACAGATTAGGAAAGAAGGAAACAATAACCGACAGGAGTCCTGTATGAACCAGGAATCTCATTCCTGGTAGGAATCTCCCCATTCCTGTCTGGTCTGTTTCTCCACCCCAGCTGCCTCACCCTGTTGGGTACTTACGCTTTATCCTATTTTACACGAACAGATACTGTTCCTTCCTTCCTGAGCTGTTTACATGGCATGCTGCTCTAGGTGTGCAAATTCACACAGTCTTCCAGGGTTTTTGCATTTGTAACACCTCGCTGAGGTGTGCTTCCCACTTCACAGCTGGGATCTGAGGAGTAGACAGTATGGCAGCTGGGTGCACAAGGAATTCTGTGCAGGGACCAGACCCAGGTTTGTCATTATTCCAGTCACCCTCCTTCCTTCCTTCTCTTTTGCTCTTTCTCCACCTTGATCCAATTCCCCTAACACTTTCACACACATGCACACACATGTATATGTACTTTGCTGCTTGTTGAATAAATTAATTCACTACTAACCACCTTACATTGAAGGTGACATACAGTGCTAGGATATTCAAGGGACATGACTGATGATGCTGGTTCTTAGCACTGAAGACTTGTGGCAGTTCTGAAACTCTTGGAGGTGGTTACAGCTGTGTTTCTTCGCAAGGAGTGGAGGAGCATGTTCTGGTTTGAGAGAAGCAACTGGTGGCACAGAGGCTGCAGCAAGGGCACGGCACAGCGAAGGCTTCTAAGCCAGTAATATGTAGCAATGGTTGCACACAATTGACTGACTGGAACATCAGGCTTTGCAGAAATCTGCTCCATAAACCCTTTTTGTCTAGGGAGCCCACAGGAAGCACTGGCTTCAGGAAATGCTGGCTTTGGAAACACTGCTTTTGAAAACACTGGCTCAGGAACAGTGTGTTTGGCATCTTAATGATGTAAGGACATTTTTTGTGTCTGTGAGTGCATGACAGAAATAGAGAAGCAATTCTGATACAGCAAACCCCCCAGGTTACCGAAGAAAGGATTTTGTTTAATGGTTTGGGGAAGGTAATTAGGGATGATCAAATGTGGGTGAGTAGGGAGGTTCTCTTTGCTTCTAGCAAGCTGTGGCATACCAAGGACAGGAAAGGAGGTATTTGAGTGATAAAGAAGCAGGGAAGCACCCTACCAGAAGAGAAACTGCTGTTGTGGGGAAAGAGATCTGCCCCTTTGGAGTGGGACTGCTGGTTTGAATTGCTTCTGTGATTATTTTACGCCTGACTCACTCAATTCTAGCTGATAGCACAGATTCCCACATAGTAATGCACCCAGGCCTAACTACATTCCCACAACCATGCATCCTTGCATTTCTTATAGCATATATCCTTATAGAAGCCTTGCAATACCTAAATAAGGGTTACAAGAAATTTTGAGAGGGACTTTTTGCACAGACATGTAGCGATAGGACAAGGGGGAATGGCTTCAAACTGAAAGAGGGGAGATTTAGATTATGTATTAGGAAGAAATTCTTCTCAATGGGAGTGGTGAGGCACTGACAGAGGTTGCCCAGAGAAGCTGTGGCTGCCCATCCCTGGCAGTGTTCAAGGCCAGGTTGGACAGGGCTTGGAGCAACCTGGTCTAGGGGAAGGTTCCCTGCCTGTAGCAGGGGGGTGGAACTGGATGAGCTTTAATGTCCTTTCTAACCCCAGCTATTCTGTGATTGCTATAATTCATTGGAAGCTGAGCCACGGTAAGGTATAAGCTTTGGCAGGTGGGTTGTGCGGCATTTCTTTCACTTCATTAGAGATTTTGAGACACACAGATGCTTTATGTTCTTCCAGAACTTGTAGCATGGACTTGCCTTTATCCAAAGCACATTTCAATAGATTATTTATTTATGCAATTGCAGTATCCAGGAGAAGGTACTTTCATAGCAATGGTTTCTTTTGCTGTTGTATTGCTATTGATTTGGTATCAATTGTAGGTGACATTGGATTTTTAAAACAATAAATAGGTTTGTCTACTAGAAACACTTTTTCCTAAAGTACACATGCAACAATTTTTTTGATAGATCATTTCCTTGGACGCCTTCAAGACAGTATAAAGCTATTTGCATGTTCGTTTTTTTCTGTTCTGCACTGAGAATGGCATTAGCTTGTGATCAGAATGGCACTTCACTTGCAGTGAACAGCACTACAGCCTTTTCCAGGGCTTCCAGTCTCCCTTCTGAAGAAAAAAAAGAGCTTGGGATTAAGTCAAACCCAGTAACATCTGCCTCACTTATTTGGTAGCCCCAAAATGTGATAGCTTCTGCCATTTGGGGGCTCTATAATTCAGAAGATGATTATATTTACCCTCTGTCCTGTGACATCTGGACCCCCTCCTAACTGTTCTACTCTGCTATTGATTTGATATTCCAGCAGCTGTCTTAGTACCTGTCACGCTTTTGGTTCTCCTGCTTTTCCTCCTCCCCTTTGTGAGCTTCAGTGTCACTTACTCCCTTGTGAAGATCTTAAAGAAAACATTGGTTGTTTAAAAAGAAAGTCATGAAAGGAATATACCATGCAACTGTTCTCATAGGAATCATTTTCTTGTATGTTGCAAATGCCCCCTGTAATTTCTCTGTGCTCTGTGCTCTGTCCTCTCACATATACAGATAGCTCTTATTTCAAATGTGCTTGCCGTGGTTAATGCAACTGGGGCATTTTGGATGCAAACTCAATACAAATGTTAATGAGTCCTGTGGGGAAAATATAAGCTGATTCCCACAATTAGAATCATATGATAAGATTTATTAATGAGAGAAGAGAAAGAAGGGAGGGTTAAGACTGATCAGACACAGCCTTTCCATATGTTTGCAGCCTCACTGCACAGCCATAAAATGATCTACCGACAGAATCATCTTCTCCTGAAGTATCTTCATTTCTTGGTGTTGCTTTGAGGAAAAACAAACTGAAAGGGGACTTTGCTGGCCTCAGCTTGTTTCACCTGTAGCAGCTAAACCTTTTGAACCTGTTCCACTGTGCATGCATTAGTGGAAAGCTCAATCTTCATAAGCCCTCTGGTTTCATAGCTGTAGTGACAACAAGTAAATACTGAGAATTGGTTTCCAGTCAGAGTTCTCTACCAATTATTATACAGTTGCTTCAGCTGCACCACAGACATGACCTCCTCATCCTCAGTTCCTGCCTTCTTTTCTCCTTGGTTTCGAGCCTCTGAAATTTGCTGCTTTGTACCAGCACTCTCAGCTAATAATCACAGGTCTCAGTTCCACACCCTTGTTTCTGTCATCTACTCTGCTATGTGATGAGCTCAATGCATTGGAAGCAGGAAATGTTGAAGAAGTCTTTCTGCAAACTGAGATGTGACAAATGTGTAGGCACGTTAAGCATTGCTACAAGAGTCACTGTTACATGTGTGCTGCATGAGATTTTACATGCAGGGCTAGGGATCACATGGCACAGTAAGTTTCCAGTAGGGATGGAGTCACTACCCTGTTAACACCTGTAATCTCTAAATTCGGCTAATTAAATTTTGGTAGTTTGAGCCCTGCCTGTCAAAAACAGCATGTAGTGATTTGCTTTGGCTTGAAAGACCAAGCATGTCAGGTCTTTAAGGACAACCTGCTCCTAGAACAAGAGCATGAAACAAGTGAATGCACAAGGAGGCTGGTTCAGCTAAAGAGAAAACCCATGACTGATCTTCAGTGAAAAAAAAAAAAGCAGTATATAAGAGGCAGAAGTAGGAATTGGGTTATGAAATAAGAATTTTAAAACATTGCAGGAGCATGAAGGATTGTTGTTAAGAAATACAAAGCTCACCAGGAGTCAACATTTGTGGGGGACATCAAGGGAAGCAAGAGGAACTTTTACTGCTACATTAGTAGTAAATGAATAAGCACATAAAATGTGGCTCATTGCTTGAATGACGTGGGTAACTTAGTGACTGCAGACGCAGGTAAGGATGAGCTATTCCATGCTTTCTTTCACCAGCAAAGTCTTCCAAGCCTCTTTGTTGTCAAGCTACCAAGAGTAGAAGATGATCTCTCTATTGAGAACTCTCAGCCCATACAAGTGCATGGGATCAGAAGCAAGCATCCAAGTGAGCTGGTTGATGTCATATTGATATCACACACTACCATCTTTGGCAGGTCACAGATATCAAAGATCATCCTTGATAACTTAAGAAAGGCAAATGTTCCACGTCTTCAAAAGGTAGGATAACTTCTAGGAAATATAGTTTCCTATAGGGAAAGGTAAGGAATCGCAGGCATTCATGTACCAAATAGAAACTAAGTTCGTCTGACTGATCATCTTCTATGATGAAGTGACCAGATTTTTTGAATGAGGGCAGAACGGTGGGTGTCATCTACCTAATTTTAGTAATACTGTCCTCTTAGGCTCCTTGGGACATTACGGTCTCGATGGGTAGACTATTATATGGGTTAATAACTGGCTGGATCGTTGGGCTCAATGAGTAGTGGTTAATGGTTCATATTTTGCCTAGAGGCTGGAGAGGTTTCATATATGGGGAAAAAAAAAAGGATCAACATACAAATAACAGCACTGGGACATGTGCTCTGGAGCCTTCATTATGGAGGCTTTCAGGACCCTCCTGGGCAAAACCCTGAGCATCCTGCTGGGAATTTGGTGTTGACCTGTCTTTGAACACAAGGAAAAACCAGAGACCAGCTGAGGCCCCATCCAGCCGAAGTGAGTCTGTGATCCTTTTGTGTTAAGGACACTGTATTTCTTTGGTTGGAGTCAGCTGCAGTGGTATAAAAATGGACAGAATTGATCCAGAATCCCAGTGGGGCTTCTGTGAGTAATTACCGGGCAAACAGCTTATTGTTGCTCAGTAGAGGTAGTTAGTAAAAGTAAGCCATGAAGTGGCTAGTCCCATTGCCTATCTACTTATGTCTCTTTACCATGGGAATTAACTGCCTTTGCAGTAAACCGCAGCCTAGCTTTCAGATACAAGCAAGCTAATGTGTATTTTCTACCTACTATGTCATCCAGGGACATAGCTGACTGTAGGAAATTGCAGAAGCAAGTTCATGAATATAATGGGCAGAAGGATAAGAAAATAGCTGCTCGGGGACTGTCTGGATCTCTGTGTGAGCTGGCACAGGCAGAAGCATATTTATAACCCTCACCAATATCCCAGCATTTTCCCAAATTCCACCCCCTTGCTTAAGGCATCATTTCCACTGGGGCTGGCAAAGCTGGAGGTGTGCATATGGGCTTGCAGGGTGTAGGGCAGGGAAATTTAGAGGCATGTAATAAACACATATAGAAAAAGGAGTGAACATATTGCTACAATAATGCTTTGGATTGGGTGTTCCATTCGTCCTGTCAGGGTACTAAACCACTCAACCAGTCAGGCACTACCAGTAGATTGTTTTATTTAATGCGTTAAGTCCTCAAGATGCTGAATGTCAGCCTCCATGCTGGCTGATTCATCAGTTATGTTGAAACAACACATGCCTTCAAAATTGGAGCAGTGTTTATGGTGTTGAAGAAGGAGATATTCTACCACCAATCGATTTTGTAATGTTCCTTGATGTACAACTGTTACCTTCCTGGAAAAAATAACAATGAGGACCATTAACATCAGAAGGACTTTGCATAGCATAATTCTGCAATACAGCTACTGCGATTTACATGATTCCATTTTCCCCTGGAGTTAATATTTTGGGGGAGATATCATCTGGAAGAATTTCAGCGCTTGCCACTTTTCATTCTGGAGGTGTTGTATTAAAATCATAGGGGTTTTGATTATAAATATTCTGGCCATTTATGAACAAAACTCTTTCAGTAAGATGTGAACTAGAGTGTTTATTGTTTAACTACTGGTTAGCTTCTTTAATTGTTCCTTCAGAGTCCCATTCATTCTTTCAATCTAGCCATTGGTTTGGGGGTGTTAGGCAATGTGGAATATCCGATCTATCCCTAGCCCTCGAGCACAGTCTTGAACATTATGTCCAATAAAGTGTGTTCCTTGGTCACTTCGTATTTGGTGAGGAGGTTTGTATTGGTGAGTGAGTTGCTCTAAAGCTTCAGTTGTGTTGTGCTGCTTAGTATATTTGGTAGGTTTAGCAAAAGCCAGTCGTGACGCCGCATCCACTCTGGCGAATTCATATTGCCACTACCTCAACAGGGGCAGGGGGCCCATGTAATCAACCTGCCAGGTATTCAAGACTCACTGACCTCATTCTGTCTCTCCCCACAGCCTATATATTGCTCTTAAAGGTAGCTGTGTACAAATAGGACAATTACATGTACATCTTTTCTAAGTATGTAATGGCTATTGGAAAGAAAGCATTAGCAAAAATCTACCACCGCCTTCCAGTAGTAAATTTTTGCTGGGTTTTTCTATAAGAGTAGCTATGTTTGGTACCATAACTGCCAGTGGGGCTGTGACTTCATTCAGTTCTCTAGAATCTACAGTCATTCTCCAAGTGCTGTCTGGTTTTTGAACTGGCCAAATAGGATTATTAAAAGCAGTCATGGTTTCCTTAACAATTGCCACTTGTTGAAGTGCCTGAATGGTTTGAATAATTTCCTCTTTCCCCCCTGGATTATGATGTTGTTTTACAGTTGCCACCTTGCAAGCATGGGCAGCACAGCAGGATCCCACTTCAGGAATCCATGCAAGAGGTCTATAGATCAAATAGCAAATCCTGCTTGTGGAGTCCTGAAGAAAAATCAACCATTTAATGTAGCAAGTGTTTGTCTTGCCAACAAATCAATACCCAAGATATATTCTTTCACTGGGACAATTAACGCTATCCTAGTAAATGAAGTGGTGTTTCCTATTGCTAAGTTAACCTTAGCTCAGAGGGCAGGGGTCAAATTTCCTCCATCTCCACAGATCTGTGATGTGGCTTCTTTATTATTAGTATTACTGTGTAATATAGCAACTTCAGCTCCAGAATCCACCAGAGCTGACACATGTAAAATCCCCCAGACTTTATGGTTAAAGGAATATAGGGGAGTCAGTACCCCTCAAAGTAAAAGGCTACAGTGGGAGCAATTTTGGGGGATCTTCCAGACCTTCATTTCTGATGTTTTGTCATTTTCTACTTGGCGCCCTGCCTTGAGGTGGCAGGCAGGGGTGGAAGATAGGCACAGAGTTAATGGTGTGGCTGGAGTGGTTGGCTTTTTTGCTTAGGAGCTAACTTTTGCCACCAGAGAAACATTTCTTGTGATGTAATCCCATTTATTTCTGATTGTGGGACACCATCTTGGACAAGATCATTCCATATTTATTTCCTCATCACCTGCAATATAACTCCTTGGTTTTACCAGCTTTCCTTTATTTACCACCAGCACAGATGGTCCCAGAGTTACAGCCCCTTTTTCCCTCAAGGTATTTGTTAGGGCACCTACATGACATGTATCATTTATGACTGCTGATATAATCAAGGGTTTGACTGAGGTGGATGTTGCTCTAGAAGCTGCAGTTTGATACCTCTCGTTACTGCTCCCTGTCCCATTGAATCCCATAATCAGTACATGAGCCATCATTGTTATCAAAATGTTCCCAGGTACAGCAGAGTAAGATGATGATCAGAACAGCAAGCAGTGAAAGCAAAAAGCAGCTGCCAAGGAGCACTGAATATTAACACGCAGTAAGGTAATCGAGGCCCATGCAAGCACAGAAGCCTACCAATTAACAGCTGAACAGCAAAAACAGCTATAAATTTGAACTAGCACATTCTAATCAAATCTGTCTTAAACCCTTTATGCCCCACATTGGGCACCAAAAAGGCCTTCCATGGTTTAACCCCAGCCAGCAGCTCAGAACCACACAGCTGTTCACTTACTCCCCAGCTCAATTTGTTGGCAATACACACTATCAACTGTTCTGCAGTATGCTGCAGCCCATAGCATCGCTCTGCTTGAGTAGTAATTACTTCATGCACAATTGCCTTTGTCTTGTAAAGTCCCAACTTCCTTTTCCTGTTCTCTCATTTTACTCCATAACTCAACACCTTCACGGTCATGAGCTCCAAGACCAGTAACTAATAACCATCCCAATCTCCCTGTTAACTTGTGAGAAGAATCCAGTGCTGTTTTCCATGGCAATCTTTACATAGCCATTTCAGTTACCGGGGGGATAACCACCACCCCATCACCTATTTCAGGCCATGCTTCTGATAGGGCCCACATAGCCAGGAAAGTAGCCACTGAGGTTCAGCACTCAGTATTGGGCCATCCAGTGGAGACACAGGTACCATGGAGCTCAGTTAATGCTAGAGGATGACCAAACCTGCTGTTTTCGCCTGTGTTTTGGGGATCAGTGTAGGTGGAGTTTGCCACTGTGCTTTCATCTGTCCCACAGCATGTCTCAAGCATGTTTGACTCTAAGTCAATCACAGGCCTATGCTATTTAAAGACAAATTTTCCACTTAAAATATAATATGAAGTATATGCGTTTTCTACACTTCAGCGGCAGGTTGTTTGACTATATTTATAATCCTCCTCACCAATCTTCCATTATTTCCCCAGTCTCTATAAAACAGGAGTTTTCACCAGAATATTAGCTAACATCATGCTGCCTCTCAGAGTTTGCTGTTTGCGAATGGGCAATGGGGATTCAAATCCTGTTTTATAGGTGATGAGACATATAGACCCTTTAATTTATCATAGGATCATAGAATGGTTTGGGTTGGAAAGGAACATTCAGTTCCAACTCCCCTGCTGTGGGCAAGGATGCCTATGCAGGTCAGTTTCTGCTGCCACCAGACATATGAACTCTCTCATGGCTTGTTATTTTTAAATATCTATTTAAAGAAACTCTACTTTTGTTGTGGCAAGGTCTGTGGCATTAACCAGCAAAACAGGAAATTGAATCTCCCTACAATGACCAGTGGCTCTGCCAGAGAATTCCTGCCATTCCTGGCAGCTAATTTTTCCACAGGAAACACTTTCAGAAAGCAATCAAGCCAGAAGTTTTGTGGGGCTATTGTCTGAGAGTTGTCACTGTGAGATGAATGTCGAATTGGGAAGGAAAGCGTCATTTAAGAAGAAGAGCAAGGAGCAAGAACCAGCTGTGTTGTGTGCCAGACCGAAGAGGAGCTGGGGCATTTTGCAGGTTAGGATATATCAATCACAGAATAGTTTGGGTTGGAGGGGACCTTAAAGCTCATCCAGTTCCACCCCTCTGCTACAGGCAGGGATACCTTCCACTAGAGCAGGTTGCTCCAAGCCCTGTCCAACCTGGCCTTGATCACTGCCAGAGATGGGCAGCCACAGCTTCTCTGGGCAACCTGTGCCAGTTCAGCCAGATAGCTAGAGCATTCATTATGATGACTTCAGTATAAAACTGCAAGGAGAAGAGCTGAATTCTGAGGGAAGGTAGCATCTCTGTGCACCCATGTCTTAGCACAAACCTGTTCTGGCCAGCTGATTTTCTCCCTCCTGTAGCTCCTTGAATTTGTGGGAGAACAAGCAGAGTAGCCTTGTCTGTTCTTCTGACCATCTCAGTCTTCTTAGAAATTATTGAGCTGTATCCTTTCCTTTGTTCATTTGGCCAAGCACAGGCTTTGACATGTGCTCTGTCATTCCCCCTCTTCTGAAAGATGTTTTTCTTCTTAGCCTACAGAGAAGTGAGGATTTATTCACTTAGGAATGGGAATATGGAACTTTGCAGTGGGGAGCTGAGACTTTTAGCCATTTCAGCTGACATCCTGCTGCACTCTGCATTGGGGTTTCTGCTTCCCTGTTGTTGCCAATGTTTCATATTGTCTCAAGAGCTGACATACATCCCTCTCTGTGACTCACACTTGTCTATCTGAGGCTTCAACTTGGGTAATCTTCTCACAGTCTCAAAGCTGTCAGCCTGCAAGTGGAACCACAGCAGCCATTTGTACATTCTTAAGCTTCTTGGAGCTGTTTTTCAAGAGTGCTTCAGTCTGTCCCTGTATTTTAGTTTTCTGTCTATTCCCTGTGTTTCCACAAAACTTTGTGCTTGTCTTCTGAAGACAAACACAAATGTGTCTGAAAGACAGATTTCTCTCTCTGTGGTCCCCATGCTTCATGATGACAAAGGTATCTGTGGTCAGGCGTTTGTGCACGCTGTTGGGGGGGAGATCTGTAAAGATCACCCAAGCCACTGCCTAGAGAGGGCAGGGTTCCATCCAGTCTTAACAGCCATGTGCCAGTGACTGTAGAGATTTAGATGGGAAATCTGGGGGCCAGGAATGTAACTTGAGAAATACATTTAAGACCACCCGTGCTTGTCACAATGCACCTCATTGTCAGCTGTGCCCTGAAAGCATCCCATCCCCTTGATCCAATCAAATGCATCTCCTACTCAGGCCACCTGCTGATCAGCCTCGATATTTCAAATACAGACACCAACAGTGAAACAATTCAAAGTGAATGAACTTTTGTTGAAGGGATTTCATGGTCCAAGAAAGCATTTGAAAAATCAATGTCTTTTTCTAGCTTCTTTAGATCATGTTCATGTAAGTTCATGAGTTTGAGCTTTTGAACTTCCAGCAACCTCTTGATATCAGGCATTCTCATAGGGAACTTTGGCACAAAAAAATGTGTGTCTGCACATCTCTTGGTGTCCTATCTTCTTTATATAAGGCTTTGCTCTCCTGTGCAGTTTTATCCTTGTATCATTGTTACATAAACAGAATTTTGTTTGCATATGTGGGTGGTAAGATTGGGAGGTTCTAGCAGGTGCCAGGGTGTGTTAATCCCAAGAGGAAAACCTTCTTGGCTTTTGTTGTTCTGCTTTGATCATGAAGGAGACAAACCCTGTTAAACTGTTTTGATGCAATCTTCACCCCTTTTCCTCTCTTCTAATCACAATTATCTATCACTTATGGGACATCATCCTCAGTTTCTTTTCACTTGCTTTAGGTTATAAGAGAACCAAGTGTGAGATTTCTAGAAGTCTTTATGTGTTGGATTGGTGCATCTGGGGGTGAATATGTAAATGGTATTACAAAGTAGATTCTGCTTTCTCTGTGTGTCCAGTTTCATCCCAGGTTAAGAAATACACAGTTACATTATCAAGTAACCCAGGAAGAATCTCACGTGAGTGGAACTTGTCTATTGATAATTTTTGGCTTTCAATGGAATTCCTGAAGGTGTCTCTTCAAGTTGAACTCAGAGCTTTTGTTTCTAAAATCCAATTCTTTCCCACCAGTAACCAGGAACAAGTACAGATTCCAAAGCAAAACTGATCATTTGTCAAATTTTACACCTTTTATAGAAAATAGTTAACATTTTCACTGTTCATTCTGTGACAAGTATGATGTTATATATGCTAAATGTATTTGCTTGCTCTTGAAATCCTCACATGTTTTCAAGGGATGGTAAGCTTATGTATTCTGTAATCTGTCTTTATTTTCAGATGTATATGAACGGAACTGGTATATTGACATGCAGTAGAGTGCAATGCTGGTTATGTTGTGTGCATTAGTGAGACTTGGCAAGGTAATAAAGAGTGAGTTTGTGTCCTGGGACAGGAGACGTGATTTGGGAACTGAGTAGTAGTGTTAATAAAATTGTTTCACTTGGGTTAAACCTTTTGTCCCAGGAGAGGTATAATTTATCTCATCCCTAAAAAGGAATTAATCAGCCTCCTCACATCCATTGCTCACCAGTGAAAGCTAAAGAGATAAAATTCTGCAAAAAATTGCTGTCTTTAAGCAGAGATATACAGGATCAAGAAGGGCTGCAAGGAGGCTGATGGGGGTTTTTTGTATGTCCAATGTCAGGATGGACAGCTTGCCCAAAGTCCTAGCTTTTGGGCACTGGTGCTCAGTGTAGTAACCCAGCAGAGGACTTCTTGTTATAGCAGCAGTTTCCAGCATGAAGTAATGTCTCCAAGATCCCTCCATTTCCCTCCATGTACAGTGTCTTCCTAAGCACACACGTCCACCGATCCATTTCCAACAAGCTTTTCTCTGCACTTCATTAGCATCTTGGCTCTTCGCAAGTTTCTGTTGTAACAAGAGAAATCTCTTTATTGCCTTACTATATAAAGGAAGTTCTGTCATCACCTCTTTGATTTGGTAAAGAAATCACTGTGGCTTTTGCATTAGAGATGCATCTCTGCAGGTTACGCAAAAGTCAACAGACTCTCTCCTAGTAAGGAACAAGACAGCATTGCCAAGCAGGGCAGGTGAAAAAAATGGAGCTCTGTCAGCTTCCATCTCACCCCCAGCCCAAAGTATGCATTAATTGCTAGGTTTTAAAATGTTGGCATGAACTTATTTTTCAGCACAGCATAATTAAATCAAGCAAATCAGAAGGAAAAAACCCACTTCACCCAGCCATAGGTGGAAAATACTGCAAAATTTGCAGAGATAAGGTACTATCAGTAGTTTTTCATATCTGTGATTCAGTATAACTGGAAATCTTTTCAAACTTGTCTTGCTGTGGGCTGAGAATTATATGGATCTATGTAAGTGAAACAAAGCGTATTTTTATTTGATTTCATCAGTATTATATCACTAACTTTGGCTGCTTTGACTGTTTCACTGTATGCTTGACGAGAAACAAAGCCTTATAATTCTGTGATTTTGTTATAAAGATGTTAACATTTGCAAGAAACAAAATTTCATTCAATGGCAAGATGTGCAGTTGCTTAGAATATCAGGTTGGCTTGGTTTTATTCCCTACTGAACACTTTATAGGAGTCAAAAATGTATATGGTTTGAGAAGAGGTGTGTTGTATGAGGGGGAAAAAAGGCTACATATGTGGTTTGTTCTTTCAGCATGGTAGCAGTCAATCTTGGTTTTGGCTTCATTTCCTATAGAAATAAGACTTATTTAATGATGCTATCTGTCAGCTCCTTAATGACTTGTGAACTAGTCAGCCAGATCTGACAAAAGCTTATCATCCACATTTTCCTTAAAGCAAGCAGCTGGGCACCAGAGAAAAGCCCTGCACATTCGCTGTTGAAAGAGAAGCTGCAGCATGAATTCATTCCTCCAGTACCCTAGAGAATCTGCAGTAGAAAAGAGATTGGATCTATGCCTCAGATAAGGAAGTTTCTGTCAGTATGTTACTTTATTTGACATCAAACTTGGTCAACATAAGACAGATACAGAAACCCAGAATGTATTATTCCCAGAGTTCAAGGTGCTCTCTTTATTCTGCTCTAACTCATTTCTGCATGGTGCATATCTTCCAATTGAATTTCTCTGGAATTCATTTAGTCTGTAAACTTGCTGAGATGAAGACTTTTTTTCTATCCTCTTGTAAAATGCTTGGTACACATAGAAGCAGTATCTATTAAACATACCTTCATTCACAGGAATTTTCATCAAAGTTTGACCACTTTTTCCAATATCCATGATTTGTTACAGTACTGTGTAAAGCAGTTTACCTGCCTCCTATTCTAGTTGCTGCTAGTAAGTCAGGATAGAAAAGTGTATTTTAGTCTTATTTCTCATGGGACATTTCTACTCTACCAGTCTATCTACAGGTGAAACTTGAGTTCAAGTTAAATGCTATACTTACTCTTTCACAGTAATTCAATTCTAATTCAGTCATACACCAGTTCTTCATCTTTGAAGGAGACTGGTCCCAAAGTGAGCAGAATCAGACTCCTAATCTTCGTCTGGCTGGTGTTTATCCGTTTCACAAAGGCTGCATGATTTCAGTTAATCTATTGATCAAGTATCTCACCTACTCAGCAACAGCATTCTAGTGGGAGCTGTATTTCAGGACATCAGCATAACAGAAAGGGGAATGGATGCAAAAGACAGAAGTGGAATGTATGCATACCTTTAACTCTGACAGGTAGTTTCTGCATTTTAGAGAGCTTTGACTGTATCTTCCTTCAGATTTAGGTAATCATGTAATCATAGAATCATAGAGTAGTTAGGGTTGGAAAGGACCTTAAGATCATCCAGTTCCAACCCCCCTGCCATGGGCAGGGACACCTCCGTAATTAGAATGTTTTGTTTTTCAAGGCTACCTATATAATAACTTGGATAGAATGGAAAGCCTCTTAACTAGCTTTTAACCAGATATCCATCGAAGATTTTTGTCTTAGAAATGTAGTCTAAAAGACTGACAGATGATGGTTTGAGGGTTCTTTAATTTTCTTGCTCTGAGTTTTGCTGGGGAAGCTAATCAAAATATCTCCTCACACTGACACATCTCAGTAAGTAACCACTGTGATTGACTGACAATTATTTGTTCGAAGATTCGCCATTTGCTGCTTGTTCCTATCTTCCTTTGTTCCAGCCCTGTACATCTTCCTGGCTTATGGATGACATTTCAAGGCTACGTTTAGTCACTGTTGCGCAGTGTGTTGCATTCTTGGCTGTGCTACATTCTCTTTTAGCTGTGTGGCTAAAAAAAAGCCAGGCCATTTTCCGCAGGACTCAGACAGGGTTTGCAATGCAGTATTTCAGCAGAGGTATGAGAGATGAGCATCAATCATGTGTAGGCAATTGTATTTGCCAGCTCTACCTTCTTAAAATAGGAATGAGCTTTACCCAAGAGATCACGATGACAGAGTTACCAGTTCTGCTGATTAATCTTCGAGTACAATTTCCTGAAACTATTGGTAGAGGCAAATGAGCCAGTATTAATTTTGATGCTATTGGACAAAGAACTTCTTTCTCTAACTTGAAACAACTCCTGGAGTCTTGTTTCTATATTAGCTTCATTTAGCCGTGGTTAAAACAAGCAGATGCACCTGCACTTTACCTATTTTCATGTTCTGGCAGATCATTGCCAAACTGAACAGGAGTCTGTGATTTCGGGTTTAGCTGTGTTTTTTTCAGCCCTTATTGTTCAACATGCAAAACTTAGCAGAGCTCATAAACAACATTGTTTTAACAATTGAGTAGATAAGAACACTGCCTTTGGAGACTTTGAAGCATTATGTGTTTTGAAAAGATGATTCAATTGGAAAAAAACAGAATAAAATCAAAATGGCACACATACATGAGACATCGGAAGGGATGGATGTCCCTAGAGCTGCCAGAAATAGGTCCTTATGTATGGATGCTTGTCACTTTTGGAATAGGAAAATTAATTTCTGAGCTGCATGATATCTAATTTATCTAATAGTGATTAGTTTCGTGTATTCATATTACTCATCAGGTAGATACAAAACCATGTGTGTCATAAGCCAAGCAGGTTACAATTATGAATAAACCTCTTATGAGAAAAGCATAGTTGTGAATAAGGCATACCTGCCTGGCACAAGTTCTGATTATTCAAATGGCAGTATCAGGGCCAAGGAGTCATAGCTGAACTTTTGTAACTCCCCACTTTGAAGGCAAGTTCAGTAAAATCTGTATAAGCAAAGGGAAGGGACAAGGAACTCCCTCACAAGTGACAGAGTAGAAATGGAGGAGTGAGATAAAGCAGTGGTTGAACTGGAGAGTCCAGCTTGATGGGTTGTCCCAAGGAGCCAGCTTCATTGAGCAGTGCGGTAGCGCTTGGGTGGAGGGAGGTGGAGCTGCCACAGGGAGCAAAACACACTGTGAGAATTAGGTCAGCAGAGTGTTGAGCTCTCTGGGGGTGCCGGCATAGCCGAAGGCTAGAGAGAGAAAGCCAAGAGGAGGTGAAAGGTGGATGGGTTGAGTCTGTGGCAGGTGATCTCAGCCAGGATTAAGGCAAGGAACCAAGGAATGGTGCAAGGAGGGGAAGATGTAGATCTGTAAGCAGCTGCAATCACAAAAGAAGGGTGTTGCCTTATCTTTTTTTTCACATCCTTTTTTTACGCATGGCAAAGAAATAGGACTGGCAAGCACATAGCTGCAGAAACATGAATTATCTCACAGCCAGCATGTGTATTGAGTCGTACTCTGCAATGAAATACTTTAGTGTTGACAGAGCGTTTAGTTAAAACAAAAAGCAGCAGTACTTGCCATGGCTGCTACTGCCAGCTCCTTAGCTTACTGCCATTAAGAGAATTCTAGCATAACCTTTTTTGTAACTGTTTGCAACACTCTTGTTCTGTTTGTCTGTGCTTGTAAGAGCACTTTAATCCATTCATTCACAATTTTCTTTCTAAAATGTCACAATTTCCTTTCCAAAACTTCACAACTTTCTTTCCAAATCCAAAATTTGGCTGTAGTATTTCTGGGGAAGCATGGCCTCCTCTGCAATCTGTCCCTTTAAGGTACCAGAAACAGATTTGAAGGCTGTGTGAGGACTGTGATGGATCTTAGAAAACAAGGATAGAATTGCAGGTTTCTGTGTAGGAGTGTAAGTCTTTCACATTATTCTACTGAGGTTTGTAACACAGGAGACACTTAGCACTCATTCCCTACAGAAACACAGGGATAACTATGGAATTCCAAAATGATTCAGTTCTGCTTTGCAAACTGAGTCAGATTTTTTTAATGGGTCCCACAGAAAGTAAAAATCTTTCAAAATTCTGAGGTCTGTGATCCTCTCTTCTGGCAGTGCAGGCGTTCTCATGTCAAATCTACTCTATTCTTGGCATGTACTTATTCTCCCAGAGGTTTTATTCTGTTTTAATGCGAATGATCTATTTGATGTGATGCACCTGAGTAAGAGTGCTTGATTTGACATTCCATTCCCATCAAGATGATCTGCAATAAATTGAAACTTAAGCTGAAACTGAAGTGTCAAGTGATAAGCTGAAACTTAAGCATAAGTATATTCTTCTTTTCTAAACCTTCCTGAGTATCTTCATTTACCATTGGACTGACTGACAGTTGCATTTTCAATTCTTTAAGTATGGTGGAGGCCCACATCTTACTGCTTGGCTGTCCTCAAGGAATTTTGGCATACAATAATGGATAGATCTAGCCAAGCCTGTGGTTTTGGGCAATGTATCTATGGTAGAATCCCAGTTTGAATACTCTTCCATTGTTTTTCTTTCTGAAAAAAAGGCTTCTGATCTGTTTTGCTCATTAACAAATACTGGATTTTACTCCCATGCTTTGGCTTAAAGTGATTCAGTGAGAATGAAGCAGTAATACTTGGTAAGGTAAACCTGCAAGTAAACCACCTGACCACAGATTTATGTTGTGTTTGACAGGAAATGACATAATTTCTCTTCGCACTTTTCTCCAGCTCTTCAGAGATGGGCATAACATTTTGTTGGTACCTTTCAAGGTCCCTCGGGGAATCCAATGCCTTTCACTGTATGTTTCTGTATCATCTCCACACAACAGATCTGAAGGACATTATTATACTGAGCACTTAGATTAATCTGAACTGCCTTAACCCTCTGTCACGGGTTCAGCAGTAGCAGTCATTCCCCTTCTCAGTAGCTGGTGCAGGGCAGTGTTTTTGACTTTCGGCCTGGGAACAGCACTGATAACACCAATGTTTTTAGTTATGGCTTAGTGATGTTTGGTCTG
>JAOEHY010033661.1:0-26871 GCA_025447955.1 Psilopsiagon aurifrons
CCCTGCCCATGGCAGGGGGGTTGGAACTGGATGAGCTTAAGGTCCTTTCCAACCCCAACTATTCTATGATTCTATGACTTTGCTCCAGGGCTGCCATCAGCATGGGCTTTGCCCACGGGAGCAGAGCAGCCAGCGTGACACATGTGCTTTGTCAGCTCTGTGGAGCTACCAGCTCTATGCCCCATGGAAATGGATCAGAGGGAAGAGGTGGGTGAGCTGTGGTGTAGGTGCTTAACGGGGTCCCCAGTCTCTATCCCACAGGCAACTGTGGCCTTTCTATCACTTGAAGGGTAAAGCTTACCCCCCCGATATAATACAGACACCAAGAGAGACCTCCCCCCAAACATGTGAATAAGAAAAAGGAAACCAGAAATGCTGGGGGTGAGGGGAAAGATAAGAGCTGGGCTGCTCAGGCTGGAATTAGAGCACAGAGCTGGAGAGGTACTTAGCATAAACCAACAGACCAGGTTTTCAAGGCCATGTTATCAGCGATGCTAAGACAGCCTTGTGAGCAATGCATACAATAATACATTGTTTTTCATAAACCAGACTGTGTCCCCATAACAAGAATGGATGCTGTGCTCTTATGATGCCCAGCACAACAAGGCCTTGGTGCCTGAGCAGGACCAAGGGGTACCACAGCCTTCACCAGCAAACCACAGCCCCCTGGCAATGAGCCCTCAATAGAGAGAGCTGAAATCCTGCCCAGAAGCAAATCAGATCAGACTCTTCCTCGTGGTTATGTTTTGACAGCTAAGATAGTTCAGACCTGGAGCTTGTCAGCCTTGCAGTGCCTGGCTGTTTTCTCCAAGAGCCCTCACCGTGAAGGCTTAATAAAAGGTGGCATCAGGTTTTCATGGTCTCAGGAAGAGGCCAGCTCTGGGTCACAATCACAGATGACACAAGTCCGGTTTGCTTTAAAAACCCAGGCTAGAAGCAACAGCACATGAGGCAGCTCAGCTACCCTCACACTGGGATCGGGGTGGGAGCTGGGACAGGACTCATGGTCCTTCTTACAGCTCCTAAGTACCAATCTCTTCAAATGAGCTTTATGAGAGCCCTGAAATCCTGCTGTATTTATGCCTCAAGCTCTGCATCACCCACGGTGATGACACAGAAACCAGCGTGCACAGCAGGATGCATAAGCTGGGTGTGGATTCTTCCAACCCCATTAGGCAGGCACGGCCCCACCATTAAAGACCAAGTAATTAGTCTTTGCGTCATTTGCGGGCAAGCCTTGCTGTTTGGGGTGTCACATTTTAAGGCTAATTAGCAATGAGGATTCTCCTCTACCAAAGGCTTGGAGGCGGTTTGCTTGTTTTGTTCTCTTTCGGTCTGTCTTGGCAATTAGTTATTTCAGCAGCAAACTGGAGTCGTCACAAGCAGGGACAGGAGGAGGGATCAGGGACATGGAGCAGCTTCCAGCATGGCTGGCCGTGGGCCTGCTGCTTACCCATGGAGCTATCCCATCATCGTATGGAGGCCAGATTAAGGAAGCGCTGCTGCAAGGGATGAGGTGGTTGTGATGCACCCACATACCTCCATGCCCCTCATGTTCACAGCACTGAGCTGGAGTTGAACTTCAGCTGTGTTTTCACAGACACACATGGTACATTTGAGGCACCAAGGATGCTCTGCTCCTCCAACCTGGGCCCCCACTGGGCTACGAGATACAGGGGAGTCTGGATGTGAGACTAAGCTGGGACCCATAGCTTGGCTGAGAGCACAGTGGTACCCAAGGGAAGGGATCAGCAATCCCCCAAGTGATCTCAGTTGATAAAGTGAAGCTGTTCTCCAGCACTGCTTGCAAACAGGAGAAAGCACCCCAGCCAGAGTTTGCATGTGTCTGATGTGGGAATGCATCCATGGAAAGAGCAGCTGGTGGCAAACCCTGCAGACAGCAGGATGGAGCACCGAGGGACTGGCACCAGCTGGAAACTGCAGCCTGAGGGGGTCTATGTGGGGGAGATGGATGTTGACTGCTCCAAGAATCTCCCTGGACATGCAGTGCCCAAAGGACAGCATGTAAACCCGAAACCAGACAAGAGTATGGAGCACTGGGTTTCACTGGTGGTATCCTTCAACTGGCTGATGAGGATGCAGAAGCAGAAAAACTTCTAGTTCTCACCATGAGCGGCAGCTCTTCTCAGGCACACAATCACAACAACCATCCAGAAAGGCCTGAGGTTTCTGTGCAGGTGCATCACCCCGTGCTCAGGCCCAAGGCAGCACAGACTACGACTGTATTCCTGGGGGAAATCCATTTTCCTAGGGAAATCCATGTCTCAGTGCACTGGGGCACCGGCCAAAGCATTGCATGGGTCCTGTCCACACTTCCCAAGGGCTACACACAGAGATGTATGGGCTGCACTCACTTTTCCCGGAAGGTCTCCTTCTCCTGCTCGCTCCACATGTTCATCACCTGCCGGTCCTTGTAGACCTTCATGGGGTCATCCATGAGGCCGTTCATGTTGATGAATTTAATGCGCTGCTGGTCAGCATCATAGAGCATGGGTGGGATGACAGCGAGCTGCCGCATCTGCTTCTCCAGGTTCTGTGGGGAAAGCAGAGAGAACAGTTGGTCAGCACCACGGGCCTGTGGGGACCGAAGGGGACAGATGTTGGAGAGGAAAGGACAGGCGGAGGAACAGGAGAATTTAAAAGCAAGCACCAGACAGCTTTATTGCTGGAGTAATTGTAAGGGAAATGCTGAAAGAGGCTATTGCTGTCAGCCAGGAAATAATGGATGTTTCAGTTTGAAACAAAAGGCTTTAAGACACTGCGTGGAAATGTCTGACTTAAGCAAAAAAGCTCCTGACCATGATCAAGACAAGTCAGAGCAGCAGTGGCACAGGGAATGCAAACCCCAAACCCATGGCCATATGGAGGGATCCAACCCCCCACCCTAAATTCCAAGGGAAGCAGGTCAGCTCTCAATCGATTGCAAGGAGAGCATAGGGAGATTTAGCGTTTCCTTTCCACAGGAAACCTAACATTGTTCCAGGAGGCTTCAAATGTCACTGTAACAGGGCCATCATTCCTGCCTTTCCTCCCAGTGCGACAGCCCGGGACATAACCTGACGCCTTTATTCCATCCTATTCAAGCACAAAGTTCATCCAGAGCCCTGGCTGCACACCAGGACAGGACAGACTGGGCACACTGGTTTCCTTAAGTATTTGCAACAGTGGCCAATGTGATGTCTCATTTCTGCTGTCCCCTGCCTGAATGCTGGGACTGTCCCTTCAGCTGAGCTACTGCTGGTCCCCTGGCACAGGGGGATGCTCTGACCACCCTCATGCTAGCAGCAGCATCCCTTTGAGTCCTGTCAACTAATGGCACTGGTCAGACATAAATTCCAACCTTTAACCCAGGCAGGCCAGGTCTCAAGTGCTGTTACATTAAACTACATCTGGATGCTAGCTCCTGGAGAACAGTAATGTCCAATTCTCCCAGCAACCAGGCCTGCCCAGCACCACTCTGCTTCCTTGCTGTGACTGATCAGACCCATCCTCCTCTTCCTAAAACACAGCTCTCTGCACACACAGGAACGTTTCAACCCATCCCATCACGTTCCTCATCCTCACTGGGACGCTTCCCATTGAGCAACCATCTGCTCAGATGCCCTGAGGGTGTCATCTCATTGTGGGAGGTCAGGACAGCTTGCAGCAAGAGCATCAACCCTGGCAGCCACAGAGAGCCTCAGCCAAAAGGAGAAAGCCAGGGCAGGCAGAGGCAGCAGGCAGGAGCACTGCCTGCAGCAGGGCCTCTCCCTGTGCCTGGAAGGGTGTCAGGGTGCAGAGACACCCTGCAGCAGGCAGCCAGACCTCGCTCCTCTCCAGCAGCGTGCTGGGGCAGAGAGCTGGCCTCTGCCACCAGCGATGCTCCCTGGCTCTCACCTCCCTGCTCCTTCCAACCCTGTGGAAGCGCTGGAAGCTCCTCTGAGACAAGCACAGCAGTGCCCTGTGCTCAGCAGAAGGCTATCAGTCCCGTTCAGCAGCACGCTCCCTGTGCAGGAGGCTGGAGGAAATCAATCATCTAACACTCCTCTTGGCCACGACCTCTGCAGAGCTGTGAAATGTCTCTCTGCTTCCGAGCTCCATGTCCTCCAGGTCGTTGCCTTCACTGGTAACAGCAAACTGCCCGGGAAGCAGGGCAGGGAGCGACCCATGGTGCACAGGCTACAAACATCTCAGCTATTGCTGGGCAATGGCTGCTCTCCCCTCCCAAACGCAATCCATTCACTGCAGCTCGCTGCCGTGCCAAGAGAGTGGAACCCTTGTGAAACCAGATCCAAACGAAGCCAAGGTCACGGGGATGTTTCAAGATGAATGGAGCACTCCCAGAAGATGTGGGCCAACTGGCTCACGTACAAACCATTCATTCCATAGGATTCCCCTGTGTAGAGCCACACAGCCCATTCAAAACAAAATGAAACGAAACAGAAAAACCCCTCCACCCCGCAGCCAGGGTGCTGGCTCCCTTCCTTTCCCTTCCAACCTCCAATTCCAGTTTAAACCAATGGCCAGGAGGTGGTTGTGGGGTGCTACCCAGGATGAGCAGCATCCTGAGGTTTCAGGCCCCAAAGAGGCAGTTTAATGCTGACAAATTCTACGCACTGACCACCAGCTCCTGGGGTGCTTTGCTCCCTGTTTTGGTCCTGCAGAACCATTGCACAGCCCTGTTACCTGTCTTGAGTGGCTGGAAAGATGCTGCTGGGTATTAAATGAACATCTCACTTTGGATCCTGTCCAGAAAGCGTATTAGGCATCATGGCAACCTCCCCAACCTCAGCGTGGCCTGAACTTAGCGGGATTTGTAACTGATTTCACCATGGGACCTGGCAGTGCGCTCTTGCCTTCCTCAGAGAAGAGCGGAGTGAGGAGTGAAGAGGAGGAGAAAGGGCAATCCGGTCTCACCTCTTGTTCTGAGAGCCCGTCGATGATTTCTGACACCTCATGCTCGCTGCGTGCAGCTGACATGGAGAGCCCACCACTGCCCCTCTGTCCTACCCTGCTGGGAAAGGGCAGTGAAACACTCAGACACTGATGCTCCATTTCATAAGCAGAAAAACACATTTGTGACAACTCAGTGGACCTATTGTCCTCCTTGCTGACCTCCACCACGGCCATATCCAACACCTCATTCATACCACCTCATCCCACGCTGCAGCAATGGTGCCTGCTGAAGTCCCATGGCCTCCCACAGCACTGTCCCCCGTGATCCCCAGGTTTAGGGCTCACAGGACAAGAGCCTCAAACGACCTTCCTTACCTGTGCCGACCTCCTGGAATGCTACAACAGAAGGACTTTTCATACCCAACCATACACTTTCCCATATTTTATCCTGCTCATCGAACCACAGCAACAGTGGCATCAGTGTTAGCACCAAGCCACTAGCACTGTGCCACTGCATCCAGTTTGCAAATGCTGTGGGAACTCTTAAATCAAAACCAGTCACTGACACCCCCTCCCCCAATATCATTCAATGTAACAGCCACATGTCCCATGGAATTAAAACTTCTCTTATTAAGCAGGTAACAAATTAGAACATTTCTTTCTCAGTACCATTTCTCCCCATCTCTTTAAGACAAATAAAGCCACTAATTAGGAGGTCTGGACCCATCTAGCTGTTAGTGGGGCATAAGGTGGGGTGCTGGCAGAGGGGGTTTGGGTTCTGCACACATCAGCTGTCCCTGGGCAAGATCCTGGGACTGAAATGGGAAGAATGGAAAGTTTTCAGCAAGATCATGGATTCGTATCTCCTCCTGGCACAAAATAATGTGACCTCAAATTGTGCTTCCAATGAGGAGGAAAAACCGGACAGGAGGTGGGAGAGACAGAGGACATTCTGCTCCCTTCCTATCATTTGTAGTCACTCCTACAACTTCTATGCGTTTCTTAACCCTGCCCATGATCCGATCAAAGCTTGTGCATGTATTAAATCATTAACATAACCAAATGCATCTGCAAGCCTCGTACATCTTAGTTTAGGCCCACCCCTACGGCAACAGTTAGCTCTGTCCTAGCCAGGTGCTAGCACAAGAGAGCTGCCCCCTGCTCCAGTGTGGCCAGCCAGGAGGTCAGCAGCAGAGGGGACTCAGGCAACCCCATTCCTGACATTTTTCCTTCTCTTTTGGCCTTGTGCTGAGCCATCAAGGGGAAAAAGCAGCAAAGCTGCTTGTCTGCTGGCTTTTGCTTTGACCAGACAGGGAGAAATGGGACTGAGAGCCATCCCAGCCCACTCCTCCCACAAACCAGCCCCATGCCCATCCCCATAGAAAAGAGAAAGGCTGTCTGATACCAGCTCAGCCCCTTCCTACCGCTTCTCCTCTAACCTCTGCATGCGCTCTTGCAGTTCCCGCTGCTTCCGGATCTCCGGGAATTGCTTCTCATAGTATTCCCGCACTTTGCTCTCTTTGGCACGGCGCCGGGGGTTATTTTCAATGCGCTCCACTTTTTTTTCCCAGGCCTCCATCAGCTGGTCATAGCGCTGGCAAAACTTCTGTTCCTGAAGGGACAGAGGGAGAGTGGGAGCTCAGGAGACGTGCCTGGGAAGGGCAGCTCCGGTCCCTCCATGGCTGCTCAGGCTGAGCGAGACTCATGGTGCTTAAACCAGTATGGTTCATTAGGACATGGACGTGCGCCAGGGTCTGTGATCAAACCCAGGGTGAATGCTCAAAACAGGCCATCGGGTACCCTCAAGGCTTCTCCCTTCCAGCCCCAACGCCTTTGGTGAACCAGGACTCTCATCCAGTGTGGCCATACCACCAGCTCATCCACCATCCTGGAAAGCAGGAGCATTTCTCCAGCTGCTGCTCCTCCTTTTAGGCCCAGGAGCAGGATAAGCACATCCCCACTGACGGCAAACCCAGGCTCTGCACGGGGTTTCCCTGCCAGGACCTTCTGGGTGACACTCTCATGGCCAGCCACCCAACACAGGTCCAGCATTACACTTCTCCCTCGCATTTACAGGACCGGCCCGATAACCATGACATTGAAATATCACTTCAAACACCTCCCCAGACCAGCCTCTAACTGCTCCTCCCTCCTTTGGCCACTCTCTCCCTAGAGCAGAATGCCCACGGGCAGGCAAGGCCCACACCAAGGAGACAGCAGTGACAGGGCGACGGTGTCCATCCTCACGTGAAAGCAGCTGGGTGACCAGAGGGGGTTTTAAGGTTTCATTCTAAGTGAAACACAAGGCCCCAGATCAGGAAGTGAAAGCAGATGTCACTGCAAAACCATCAGTGGCAAACCCCAGGTCGCCTCCCACCCGCCCCGTTCTGCTTTCCAGAACAGGCAGCTCGGCACCAGCACTGGACCAGGCAATAACTGAAGCGCAGCAACACATCCTGTGATCCCCAAGGCCCTTTGGAGGCACCTCAACAATAACGTGGGGTGGACAAATCTCCTCAAACACTAAACCTGATGCAGACTAACATCCCCCCCTCAAATAAACTAACTCCTGTTTGTGCACCCAGAGCCAGAGACTTTCCTGCCCCACACGGATGCACAGGAGATGCTTGGGGTTTGCCTAGAGGAGCAAAAGGAAACAGCCAGAAAATGAAAGTGAGGAATGAGAACAAGAATAAAAGTGCCCTAAATGCCACCAAGGGAAATCTCACGCTATAGGTAATGCCAACAGCTTGGAGAAATCCCAGCTGCTGCATTCCTACCCCTCCCGAAGTGATGCTCTCAGCCCCCTGAACACAAGAGCTCCCACCCTGCCAGCAAATCTGCTCCAGCCTCCTGCTTTCAGAGCATCGCATTCGGAAGAGGCTAAAAATACCCTGCAAAGTTTATGAAGGCTCAGTGCTGGGATGCAGCGGGTGCTCTGTGCTGTGTGCCAGCCCATGGCACAGCCAGGAGACAGCCCAGCACGAGGAGGGCTTGGCCTGGTGAGAAGCTTTGAGGCTTTGAAAGGTCTTTTGCTCCCCGTGGGAATGAGCTGGTGCTGGGTCCCACATGGCTGCCACTTGGCACAGCTGTGGGGCTGCTTCACTGCCGGTTCTTTCTCTTCTTTTCCCTGCGCTCTCCGGGTCAACTCGATGAAAGCTTGATGCAGAATTCCTCTTTTAAGGAAGGTGTTTGCAGATAGAAAAAGCCACACCAACGTCATGCTGCTGACTTCCCCAGCAGCTCACACCCCGGCAGGACCAAAGCTCCCCACTCACACAGCTCAGCCCTGCAGAGCACGGCTTTGTTATGGACCAGCTGAGCACTTCTGGCTCGTATCTGCTTTCCTATAGCCCTTTCCCACAGTGGGGAAAAGAGATCTTTCCTGCCACACAAGCTTCTAACCCTACCACAGCAGGGCTGGGTTGCAGCATCCCTGTCAAGTGCTTTTTGGTCCAGCTGGGATACAGGCTCTCTGCAATCTTTTGCCATCATTCGAAAGACAAGACTGCAGGCACCTTAGAGCACTGTGCATACCCCAGATCTTCACAGCTCAATCACCAGGAGAAGCTCCTGGTCAGGCACTTTAGAAGTCTATTCCTTCTTTAAGCATCCTCTGAGCAGCCTTAAGCGAGCACGTCCATTCCTGAGCAATCATCTGTGCCGGCTTTTAGCATTGGTGCTTCCTCCGCCCCCCTTCCCGGCTGGGCTCACCAGCCCATCAGCCTCTCAATCACACAAGTAAGTGATGGCAAGCCAAATCGGACTTGACATGCGTGTCTAAAAATGGATGAATAGTAACGCTGCCATAGCAGCTGAAGGCAGTTTGTAGGCTGTGCCAAGCCCGAGCCCTCCCGCAGCCCACGCTCTCACAGCTCCGGGGAACGGAGCAGCTCGTCGGAGAGGAGGGGAAGAGTGAAGGTAACAGGAGGAACCAGGCCAATCCCTATACAAGCCCCACAGTTTTGATTCCCTGGCTGATGGAGATAAACGCCTCATACTCAAAACATGCCCCTTTACCCTTCTCTCTGCAGCATCACCCCTCTGACGGCAATTCCACCAACCGACCTCGGTGGAGGCAGGAGGAAGCCCTGCACATCCTCTGGTGGGGCTTTCAGGGCCAGACCCTACTGAGACCAAGCTCTGACCCTGCTCCAGCCAGCCCTGGGCAGTGATAACACCCCAGAAAGCAAAAGAGCCAGAAAGAAACACTGGCACGTAGATGGGCTTTGCTAAAAATAGGGTCTGCTACAAAACGGGCAGAAAAATAGCTAAGCGAACCCATTTTGCAAACAGAATCAGCAAATGCGTTCACTTTGCAAATTCAGCAACCGTATGTTGCCTATTTTGTAGAATAGGCAAAATGCTTCCCTAAACTGAAAAATCCCCTTTCAAGGACACTGAATAAACTGGCTGGCAGAAATTCACCTATTTTGCATGACAGGCGACTTCAGTGCACGCCGTATTTTAGGAACCGTGCTCCTGCAGCCTCATTAAACCTTTTCCCCCAGCTCCTTGATATTCACAACAGAACGACTCACTCTAGATGTAACGCAGTAACAGGCTGTTTGCACCAGAAAGCAGCTCCTGGGCGCTTCCCTTTGGGTTCCACGCAGTGCTTTACAACCCCTGCTTTGAGGAAGGGAATATCAATCCACCTCCCACAACTGCCCAATCCTCAGCAGCGGCAAGCGAGGTGCCCTGAGCAGCACCCATGCCCATGCTGCATCAAGCCCCTTGCAAGAAACCTCAGAGAGCTTTCATCATGGATTTGGACACATAAGGAAGACATAACCAAGCCTCTGGAGTGCAGGATCTGTGGCTTTGGAAGACTGCTATAAAATGGGGGGGGGAATGAAGCACGGGAAAGGAAAGGAACATGCCTTTTTCACCATAAATAAGAAAATAATGTGGATTGCTGGCTCAGAAATGTCAGCATTGAAAGCTACTTTTAAAGGCAGGGCCTTCAAACCACTTCCCAGGCTTATTATTCTGTATTTTTCCAGCAATTCCTCCAAGTCAGAGCACTCGTGTCCAAAACCAGCACTTTGTCCATTGACAAAACCTGCGCCACTGGCAACACCAGCGCCTGAGCCTCCCCCAGAGCAGGGAGATCGAGGCAGGAACCAGTATTTGCATCTTCCATGTAAAACGTGAAGCCCTGCGTTGAGCTGAATCACCCTCCATGGAAAAGTCCACCTTCCTGGTGGGGCCACTGGCTGCTTCTGGCATTTGGTTGCTTCTGCCCAGAGAAGCTGCGGCTGCCCCGTCCCTGGCAGCGCTCGAGGCCAGGTTGGATGGGGCTTGGAGCAACTTGCTCCAGTGGAAGGTGGCCCTGGCTGTGGCAGGGGGTTGGAGCTGGGTAAGCTTTAAGGTTCCCTCTAACCCAAACCACTCTGGGGTTCTATTTCCCCTTCTGCACTGGTTTCGCCTCCCAGCTCCTGCTGGCAACTACTGCAGGCAACAAAAATATGTAATTCTGTAAATCCCACCTGAACTTCCTCCTCTATTTACTAGGCACTTGCAATAAATGCCTTTGAAGTCTCATAATAAACCCCACCTTATCCCTTACTTAACCAAGAACCATCTCCTTGAAGGATGCTGGAATTATCCTGCAGGCAAAGCCGCCCAGAAACAAACCAGCGCAGAGCTGGAGTTTCATTTTAACCACAGATTCCTAGAACATAGCCCTGTGGTCAGCTGGAAACAGTCTTTGGACCATTTACCGGAAGCAGAGTCAGCTCGTTTCACACCTCTCTTTGGGTTCAATTACTCACAAAATAGACATTTACGCTGTGAATAGGCTCTCTGAGATCAATAAAGGGCTCGCTGTGATTAAGCCAACCCCATGTGCTGTCTCCACAGGGAGGGAGGTGCTGCCTGCAGCAGGATCAGGGACCTCTCCTTTATCCAAGTTATTTTAAGGATAAGAGATGCCACAGCAATGCAACAAGCAAAGCACTGAGCTCCAGCACCTCTCTTCTGGGAAACGTCCTTTTCTTTCTCACATAATAAATTACGTTGCTTAATACATGTAAAGTCGAAGGGAATCACTTACCCACTGCTTGCGAGCATGATTTCTCCTCTTAAAGTACAAAATCAACTTCTTCCGCATTGCCTGGTTTCTGTAAAGAGAAAGAAAAGATGAGAACTGATTAATGAGGCAGCTTGAGTCCAAAGCCTGGCTCTTCCCACTCCCAAAGGAGCTCGCAGCGCAGCTTTCCACCTTAGCTTGGAATTGCATCAACTCCAGAGCAGCAAATGTGGTTATCTGAGGACCCTGCACCAGCTTAGAAAAAGACCAACAAACAAAGGAACTTCACCCACATCTGTTGGTAAAAGCAGGACTAAGGTTGAGCATTACATCCATACACTCCCAGTTCTGCAAACCTTTACCATGTGCTGTATTTATCAGGCTGTTTCTTGGTTATTTTCACATTTTGATGTGCAAAACCCAATGGGGTCCCAAGAGTTGGGGGGCTGAGGCCAAGCTTTGCATGGCAGAAGGTAGCTCCCCAAATAAGAGGCCACCATGGGCCCAGGTCCCGAGGGCCAGCAGTGATGGAGCTGTCAGTACACCCTCCTCCCAAGGGTTTTTCACCCTGGGGGCTCCGAGGTGCTGATAAGGAGGCAGGATTGCAGCAGGGCTTGCATCACGTATCTCCTAACCTCTTGCTTTCTTGGAGATGTGCCTAACACCACTGCAAACAAACCAGCCAAGAAAGTTCAGCCACTTGCAGAATTAGGACCTCAAGATTGAAACTGGCCACTGCAACCACAACCAACCCAGTGTCTGCCCAGACACCCCTGGTTTCTTCTTCCTGCTTTCTACAGACAGCATGACATAATTGCCCAGAAGCAGCAGCACCAAAGCAGAAGGGAGCTGGAAAGGCCGCATGAGCACCCAGAGCCTACACAAACCCAAGGGCTGATCGCCTGCCGTTGTTCCTGTTACTATTATCCACAGCAATAAAAACTCCAGGTAAAAGGTAGAGACCAGGGGCAAAGGAGTTTCCTTAAGTCTTTTATCCCGATTAAAGGCAGAGCTGCAGTGTGTAATTACTGATCAGGAGCTTAACAGTCTCATGTAGGCACGTTCTCCAGGATTTAGCAGAATGAAAAGACACCCTTGATCCTTCCTCATTCCCCTCCCTTCCTGGCTAATGGGGAAGGGCGAAAACACCCTCTTCCCCCATAAATCCCTAAACCTCAGCAGCAGCAAGGTTTGGGAAGGGGCAGAGGGTCTTAGAGAGAGGACTGGGGGCAGCCCTGGCTAATTTGGGGATGGAGAACGTTACGAAAGCATCACAATTCTTAGTTTACCAGGCAGGAAACACATCAGGCTGAACTCCGGTTCTTAATAGTACCATTTGGATTTTGGAACTTCTGTCTTCCCCTCTTCATTAGTCACCAGAGGCATAGGATACACACAAAGTCACTGACCACTGCCTGAGCTGCACATCTTCATTCCCTTTGACTTCACCTTCAGTGCTTTGGTGTAAAAATAGACCTTCCAAGGCAGCACTAGCAAGTGGCACTCGTAACTCTCCTACAGAGGGAAAACACCAGCTACCAGCTAAAAACAGACTCCAGGATCCCCAGCTCAAGCCTCTCAGCCCCAGATCTACTCCCCCTTCCAAGCGGCATCAGCAGAAGGCACAGCCAAGTGATGGGGCTGATGCCTCCTGCAGAGCAGACCTGGATCCACAAAGGTTTTCTGATCAAGGACCTAAGTATCAAGCCACATGATGATCATGTGTGGGATAGCCCCCGCCAAAGGGTCACAGCTTGTCCCCTGGGGCCAGCAGAGCTAAATCAACCCCTGTCCTCCATACCTCAACCTGGGTGACACCCAGCAGCAAGGGGGGGGCTTTGACACCCTGCTGCAGGGTCTGTTAGCAGGAACCAGGAGAGTAAATGAAGACAATTAGCATCTCTCACACAGCTGATGGGTTGCCTTGAGTTTTGCATCATGGCTGACCTTGAAAGTGCTAATACAGGCAAAGATTTAATGGCTCCACAGCTGCAAAAATCAGGACTGCTTGAAAGCAGGTTTATGTTTACCACCACCAAGGCTGAAGTAATCAGAGAGTGAAAGCATTGAAAACAACAACAAACCCCCCTCATGCCCTAAATGTTTTTGCCACTTTATCTTTGGGGATTGTTGCTTGTTGGGTTTTGCATAAGGTCAGCCTCTCAGAGGTTAATACAATCTTGGTACATATAAACCGGCTTCACAGTTTATCTTGCTACACATATTGCTGTTACTTGGAAACCATTTGCAGAGAGGTTAATTCGGGCCACTGGTCTCCAAAGCACACGCTGTGCTCCCTGAGCACATCAAAGAGCCCAGGGAAGGTAAGGGCTGTCTGCTGGAGTCTTGCACAGGAATAACCTGTGTGAAACAGCACATGGGAGAGGTCACTCTTGCGGCACATCAACCACCCTCCAGCGTCCTCCTCAGCAGCCTTCATCCTCGCCTGCAATGTTGCTCTCTCCATGGATGGAGACCTGAACACAGCCTCCACAGGGTGAGGAAATGAGGCAGTTCACAGGCACGAGAATGGAGGGAGGCTGCTTAGATAAAGCAACAGTGACTCTTGTGGACAGCCTGAAGTACTGCTGGGCTGGCACATCACACTGCGCCGGGGCAGGAGGACATGCGGGCTCCTCGTGATGCTCAGGCAGGCTGGGGTGGACGCAGTGAGGCACGGAGCCTGCCAGATGGCACAGTCCCATCCCTGTCACCAACAATTCATCTGATCATCTGCATTTCTGCCCTGGGCTCCTCAGCTCCCCGTGTACCTATGGGGAAAGACCTTCCTGGTGGGCTCACTTTCACATCGTGCTCCCCGGCGCTGCAATGACACGGTCAATATGCATTTCCCACTTGCCTGCTGCAGCGCAGCCCCGGTCTAACCCTTCCCTCTGGAGGCAGCTCTTCTCCAAAGTCGGGACGCCACATCCAGTTACACTCTCCATGATAAAAGCTACCCCAGCCCTCTGGTCATCAGAGCAGCTTTTCCTGCACCTTCTCTCCTCTGCAGGGAAGTGGAGGCCAGCCAGTGAGGGTCACACAACCACCACAGCCTTCTCCAGAGAGACACTGACCTTGTGAGCCTCTGCAGACCCCAGCACAGTCCCCAAAACAGACTCAGGGACATGCGGTTTTCCCCACGTCAGAGTCCCATTTAGAGTCTGCGGCAGCAGAGGCTCTGAACAGCATCAGGTCCCCCACTTTAGGGGCCAGTTACCAACTGGACAAGTGCAGCAAGAGCCTCAGTACCAGGCGCCAGCCTGAAATGGGGCACAACTCACGTGTGGAGGCTGGGGCAGCCCCACCAGCACCCAGCACTTCCCCACAGGCACTGACAGGCAGGAAGAAGCAGGGATCAACCAAGGTAAACCAAAGCCACCAGCACAGGAAGCAGGATTCAAACACTATCTACAACGTGGGGGTGTGATTCTGCAAGAGCTTTTCATCCTTGCACAACCCTAACTCATGAGCCCCACACCTGGGCCATGGGGAAACACATCTCCCACTCGGAGCGAAGCAATGGGAGCCCCATGGGAGCAGCCGCTTCCACCTCAACCGGCTCGGCACAAGGTCGGGTTTGTGTTTTGTCTCTCACAATGGAGCCAGTCAAGGGGAGAACCCATAACTGTGACTTTTGAGTTACTTGGCTCGGGTCCACACGAACAACTTGGCTGTGTTCTCTACAGGATGTGTGCGCACGCATGCGTGTCGGTGCGGTGCGCGCACACGTGGGGATGCTGCCAGAGCCCTGGGATAAGACTCCCAAGGGTACAAAGCGCCGATGCACACCTGGCTGAGCCTGCCTGCCGAGACCTTCAGCCGGGGCAAGGCGAGATGAAAGGAAGTTTGCTATTTGATCAGAACTAATCAGGGGTATTTCATTACACAGGAACGTCTTTCATCAGGCAGCCAGTGCAAACAAAGTAGGGATCAAGCCTGCGAAGAGCGGCGGGGAAGGAGGCAGCGAGCAGCTGGCAAAGCCATTGTACAGCAAGATTGATCACGCAGGCGAGGGTCAGAAACAGAGGAGCCTCCTGCAACTCCAGCCAAACAAAGCACTGCTCTGAGACTGCAGAGCTGCAAACCATGGGACACGACGAGAACGCTCTCAGATGAAACAAGAGGCATCGGAGAGGGTACGGAAATGGCTGTGTCCCCCCCAGTACGCCCGTTCCTGATGCCAGGATCCCAAGGCAGAGCTCAGGGCAGTCACTGATCCCATCCCATCTCTTAGCTGCAAGACGCCCTGCAGAGAGGGCAGGGAGCAGGTCACGCTGCTCACGGGTCACTGCGCTCATTCATCTGCTCGCTCTGGAATGGCCGGAGCACACAGCTCCAGCTGGTAATACACTGCAACCCATTAACCCCGAGGCAGGGCGCATTCCGGGAAAGCCGGCTGGTTGGAGCAGTTTCCTGCAATAGACAGAAATGCTGTCTGGGGATGAAAAGCAAAGCAGATCTTTAGCTGATTTACCCCAGAGACCTGCGCTGGGATGGACTAAACCCCCAGCACCATTAGTGCAGTAACTCTGGATGTGCAGTCAGCCGGGCTGTGTCTGTGCCCAGAAACAACACTCAAAGAGAAAGAAGCCATTGGAAGTCTCCCAGCTTCTCAAATCATGTCCTCTGCAGGTCCAAAATGCACTCAAAGCCATCACTATAATTCATTAATAATAATTCTAATCCATATAATTAATTTGCTTTGTTAATTCACCTGGTGGCTTGTACGCTGAGGCCAGTGAGATGCTCCAAGGAGGAGATGCCTCAGCAAACATGGGCGCTTTGCTACTAGAGCCTGCCCCGGCCAGACCCCAGCACAGCCCATCCAAGTCCCCGTGCTGCCACCTCCTTGGGAAGATGCTTCTACTGAGCTGCTCAAGTGAGTCCCTTGGGCAGCAGCTCCACAGTTCTTAACATGAGATTGGAAATTCATGCCCATCCCCTTTAGCACTATGAGGTTAGGACCAAAATAAGACAAGCCCAAGCACAGAAGCACTTGGTCAGCCCAAGCTGACATTGCAAGCCCAAGTGTTGCAAGATAGCCCACCCAAACAACAGTACTTGGCTTTTTACTGGCAAGAGAAGGCAGCAGAAGGTTGCAGTATGTGTCTCCATCATTTAGTAATTCATCACAAGGTAATACTTCTGCCCTAGTGCATGCCAACAGAGAATAAAAGAGATGAGAAACCTTGAATGAGATGAGCGGGGAGCTGCTAGGTGAATTTCTAATGAGGAAAATGTCTACAAGCACTAATAAAAAGACCCGAAAGAGAATGCATTAATAATGACAGGGTTTGGAAGAGCATTTGTGCTACATGTCAGGCTTCAACTATGAATTTAGAGGCAATACAGTGCTACTAAAACCCCTAAACAGCCAGTAATGAAAAGATCACTTAAATTTTCCAGAGTGACAAGTGATTTGGAAAGCCGGAGCTGCTCTGCTGTTCAGGGAGAAGGGTAATGGGGAGGATATTGAAAAGATATTCAGAAGCCCCTAAACCTCTGAAATTCCTGACTTCAGACTTTTGTGCTGCAAAGTCTCCTCCTTCACCCCCCAAACCAAAAACGATCAGCTGCAGAGAGCAACCCAGATGTACCAGCGTTAACAGCGCACACAGCTTTGCTGCTGAAATCAAATCGCACCGGGCTCTTGATCTGTTTTAACTGTACCCTTAGACCCCAGCTCTCCAACACCCTCGAAGCATCTCGAGGGGATGCAGCCTGGTTTCACCCCAGCGTCTCTGGATTTCAGTGTAAAAGCAAGCAGCTCTGGAAGGAAAGGTTTAAAGCAACCCCTGTGAACAGCACCTTGCACGTACTTACCCTGGGCTTTCAGTTTTCCTTCCCTGTGCTTTGTCAAGGCTCGGAAGCTCACATTTCGCTTTCAAACACAAATCCCACAGACTGTGATTTCAAGATGACTGCTTCAGCAAAGGGGGGAGGAGAGTCCTACCGGGCTGCTTTTCATGGCTGACCGAGTAGGAATCTCCTGCTGGAGAGATGAAGGCCCCCTTGGAGAACAGACAGGTAGGCAGCAGGTAATTGATCCCGCTCATGTGAACAACATCTTGTCATCTCTCAAACACTGCGAGGAAAGGAGGTTCGTATCTTTGGTGCCAGCAGTCTGGAGGACACGTAAAATCACTGCCACGGCAGGGCAGAAGAGCAGCTTTCATCCAGCTGGCAAAACACTGAAATAGGAGACCCAGACCAGATGCACTGGGGCTTAAATGGTGCACAAGCATCCTCTGCATTCACTGCTGCGTTTCAGCAAAGAGTCTTTGCAACTTCCTCAGGTGATGCAGAATCATTCAAGTGGCCTCCAGTTGTGTTTGGGGCTCGAAGAAACTTCTCAGCCCATTGTAAAGCCAAAAGGAAGATCCAAGCTAGCTATGGGGGCAAAGCTCACCCCATCCCTAGGAGCATGAGGGCACTAAAAGCTGTCTTGCTCTCTTCTTTCTTGAGGATTGAGTGGCAGAGCCTTTCCCTCCAACAGAGCAGGTATTTCAAACAGAAAGGCCATGCTTCCATCAAAGCTAGGTCAAGTCTTTGGAACACACCACTCAGCTCAAGCGGCAGATGTAGCATACAAAATTAACCATGTTAGCTTACAGCCTGCACTCACAGGTGAACCAAAGGGACCCAAGCAGACAGTAACAGAGCACAGCGAGGCAGCTAAATAGGACTTAAAAGCTTTTGAAGCTGCAAACACTGGAATGAACTGGGGCATGAAATTAATTTTAACTGTACTGAATAGGAGACAGGCCATAAACCTCCATGAAAGTAAGAGGGAGGCAGCGTTTTAGTGGGAGTAGAAACTCTGCCCGTAACTCCCCAGTCAGCTCTGTTAGCATAAGTGACTCATCCCAGCTGAAAAGCAAAGCAAACAAGCAGGAAGAATTAAAACTAGTGTTGCAAGGCAGAGAGCATCGCTGGAGAGAAATCGAGGAATTCTGGCTTTGTGATATTCAAATGCCTTCCCACTGACACTCACATCCAGCTGAGAAACGAAATCCACCCCAGGAAGTACTTTGAAAGAAGAAAAAAGGTCTTTGTGAACAGCGACAGCCTGGTCATCCCGCTGTGCCCAGGTACGAGGCTGCAGAACAGCTTCACGTGGGAGCAGCTGCTGTTTAGCACTAAATACAGTGAGGTTCTGCGGACAGAATCACGACCTGGATGATTTTCCAGCCACCTGCCAAAAGGCTTTCTCACCACGGCTAAATCTGCACAGGGTGAAATTGTTCAGAACAACCTGCATCCAACTACAAATAGAACCTGCGGTGTCCTGGCAGTTGTCCTTCTGGTGCTCTAATGCATCCGGCCGATGCTTCCCAGCACTGCGAGGATTTACTCCATCTCCTACTGAAACTGCTACCTTCAGGCTATAGAGCAGAAGCTGCTCTTCTAGAGCAGAAAGGCACAAACATCTTAACAAGGAAAGAACAAAAAGTGTCTTCAAATGCAGCCCACAGAGAAGTTGTAGGTCATGAACATCCAAGCATGAATTGGTCAAAACACTGCAGTTTAACGTCTTCCTCAACGTCACTGAATTGTTTGCTTGGAAATCTTGATTTTGTATCTTCCTCCCAAGCACCCCAACATCCTTTTATGTGCAGCAGGAACACAAGAGAGAGAAGGACACACCGATTCCTCTGCACATCCATCAACAAGTAGCACACTGCGGTTCAGACCCCAGGACCTCCAAGAGAGGCTATGGCCCAAAGCAGCAAACATCTAGAGCCCAGATTACTTGAGGGCCTTTTGCTGACCTAGATCTGTAAAGGCACTCTGCTGGCATCAATAACCAGCTGAAGGCAGCTCTTTGCGAGGAGGAGACGAAGGCTTTTCATTAAAACATGTGTTTTCCTTCCCATTCTTTTGCAGCATTAATCACAGTGGACATTAACCCCAAACATGCCCCCTCCTACCTCTCCTGGGTCTATCACCACCAACTACAGCCACATGGGAGGGCTGCCCTATGTCCAGGGTTAGGATAACCCTACAGATGCCTACAAAGGAGGGGATGGGGAGGAGTACCTGCCCTGATGGCATGAGAAGCTGGTTGGATTGGGTTTCCCTCCTGACCTGCGCAGTCAGTTCCCTCTTGTTTGTGCCTGGCTTTCAGGCAGCAGCCAAGAACAGGAAATAATTTAAATCACAGGAAAATGTGAGCACAAACCCACAAATACTGGCAGGGGAATGGGAGTGGGTGAAGTCTCTGGATCTGCTTTTAACTCATTCTTTCAAGGACAAAACCAGCAATTGGCTTGAAATTGCCACCTTCACTGCCCAACTTCTGATGGCTGAGGAAGAGAAGAAGGGGGTCAGGGACCCTAAGAGATAGTGACTGCCACACACCATCAGTGCCAGGGGTGACTTACAACCAGCAGTGTGGAGAGCACATCCTTGGGCCAGCACCTGATGCTGTCTGAGGTGGTTTATCAGCCATCAATACCCTGAACTGACAGCAAAATAGGCTTCCAAAAGCAGGGAGCTGCAAGTTGCAGGGAGCACAGACCCACTGCCAGGCATCATTGCCTCTCCCAGTAGCAGAACTGTCACCTACTGGGTGTCCTTGTGCAAGACTTATGGCAACGTCTGCCAAACTCCAAAGACTGGAGTAAATGCATCAGCAGCAGAAGGAAACATCTGGAAGGAAAAAGCTACCAGGGTTTCTCAGCTGCAGGAAAAGCCATCATTTCCCACCAATTACTCCCTCTGCTTGCTCTCCCCATCAACCCCCAGGAGATGATGCTGCCCTGTCCCAGAAGCGCATGGCACAGCAGCACCTTGGGTTTACAAACAGCATCCAGGCCAGCACTGAGTACCCCAACAGAGCCCTCCTATTTGGGGCTCCTAAATGGGGAATGCTCAGCACCAGCAGTGCGAGTGCTCAGGGATCCACTAAGGAGCCCTGAGAGAACTGGAAGGTTTGGGGTGACTGTGGGGTCTGAATGCTTCACAGCGAGTGCATTGCCTGGATGACACAGGAAGCTTTGGGTGGAGCAGGAACCGAGCGGGCAGCGAGCAGCAGGGTCACGTCACCAAACCCTCCTCCCCACAGCCCTGATGGGCATGGAGAGCACCTAAACCCCAGCAGCACCTACCACGCTCCCCTGCGGCAGCACAGAGGTACATTAACTCTTTCCCTATGATCCCCTGGCATCAATTAACACACCAGTGAAGAGCAAGAGATTATTAACAGATTATTAAAGATGATAATCACCAGCTGACCAAGCCTGGACCAAAATAGGCTGCAAGCAGCTCAGAGCCATCACTGGTCCATTCAAAGGCAGATAAAAGTTTCAAGATCTGGTTTGACTATTATTGACAATAATCACAATTACCACTACTCTCATTATCTGATGCATTTCTTCTATGCTCAGGAAGTCACTGTGGTTATTCAGTGCAGGTTGATGATTAAATCGTGTATTGAGGTGATAAGTCAAATTAGATGATTGCTAAGTCTCGGTGAGTATCTTTGAAACAACCAGTTGTTATCAGACATTCAAGAGGTGTTTCGTGAAAATCTAATTGTAATTACAACTTTTCATTTTACCTCATCTTTCTTGCATGCAAACACACAGACACATGCACACCAGCAGCTGATTTATACTTCAGTATGCACAAAACACAGCATAAAGCACCCAAGGTGAGTGCTTGGGAAAACACCAAGAGATGGACCAGGACCCGCATCCACCCCACCTGACAACATCAAACAGCACCTTCAGCATCCATCTGAAGCTACAGCTCTCAGCTGCTGGGCTCCTGGAGCTGCTCCTACAGCAGGTTTGTGCTTCAGTCACCCAGAGCAGTAAAACAGCAGCTCTAAAGTGATGCTTGCAATTCCTCAGTAGCTTTAATCGGGGTCTGGGAGTGAGCTAGCATCCCTCCCGCTCCAGCCTAATGCCCAACCTGACATTTAAAATAGCCTTTATTGCCAAGTACTTACATTTTAATGTTTTCATGGTATTGCCTGGTGTCTGAAGGCTGGTTGTATAATGGCTGAAATAAAGAAGAAAAATGAAGGCATAAATGATACAGTCTGACATTTAGAAACTTAAACCCATCAGCATCAGTGCAGGTCCCTGTATCCCTGAGCTGCGCCAGCCCATCCCTGTGCCCCACATCCCTGCTCCTGGCTGTACTGGAGGGTGCTGGCTCCCGGCAGCGCCGCGCTGGTCCTGGTGCATCCCAGCTCATCCCGGCTCACCCTGGGGGAGGGCCGGCAGCACTCCAGTGAGCTGGCTCACAACAAGCACTGTGCGACGTGGTCCAGATAAAAGCGGCGCGGCCGAGTACGTGCTTGTTATCCATGGGCTGGGAAACGCAGTGCGCTTCGGAACATACGGCACGGGGGAGGCAAGGGGAAAGGGGGGCTCGGGGAGCGGGAAGAGGCAGTCTGTGTGCTGCAAGTTGTTATATCTATGCAGCAAAAGCCTGCCTGAGCTCTCCCGGGGAGCCAGAGTGGGGAACTGCAGGCAGGACAAGTGCTCATCACTGTGGTTTCCAGCAAAGAGGCAGGCCGGTCCCCAGGCATGTCACTGCGGTCCCCCGGCACCCATGTGTAGAGTGATGCTCTTGTCTGTCCCTCAGGAGGGGCAATGGGCTCCAGAAGGACCCATGGTTTGCCCTTTGGAGAGCTCAGTGATCACAACTGTCTCCAACACAAGATGCCAGCACCCATCACATGGCTTCTCTGCACCCTCACCCTTAGTGACAGGGCCCTCTATGGGGAGTCACAAGAGCTGGATCCATCCCTGGTCACTGCCCCTGCTATAACTCCCATCCCATCCGCAGGGTGATGTACCTTCAGGGAACACGCCAATGTACAGAGTCCCACCTCTGGAAGGGAGAGATGCCACAGAAACCATGCTCAGGTCCACCCATAGTGATTAAGAGCTCAGGCCATGCTCCAGGAGCTGCCACCAATTAGGTCTATGTAAGCAGGCTGACAGGGTGCACAGGATTAAGCCTTTCACTGCTATTCTAGTCATCAGCTAAGCTGGTGTGAACATGTCCAAGGCTGTGCTAACCAAAAACTTGCCCTGGCCCAACCATCATCAACTGAGCACCCAATGAGCACAGCTGCTCTCCAACCACAGAAACACAGCCCAAATCTACAAGCAGTTCATCCACAAACCTTCACCAAACAAGCTGTGAACAATCCACCACCTACGGGGGATGTGTGATGGCCAGGCCCTGGCTGAAGGCAGCATCCTGGCCATGGCTACGTACAAACCAGCTCACCTTCCCACTGTGGTCATATGGCTGAGGCTTGAGGTCCACTCAATTTCATCTCAGAATAAACACAGAAAAAGAGCAAACCAGCTGCTGAACATCTGCACAGCCAAGTGAGCAGCACTGGAGAGGACAGGACCTGCAAACACAGGTGGGTCCCTTTCTCCTCCAGTTTGAAGAAGGTGTAATTCTCACCTCCTCCACAGTATCTCCCCATCACAGGTGCTTGGCAGAGGAACTTGTTTTGCCACACAGCCAGCTTGTCTCTAACTGCCCTGTAAAAACAGATCCTGCCTCACCTTTCCCTGCCGGGACAGCCACGTTGACGTGCACAGGAAGGAGACTGGGTGTAGCTCTCCCTCCTCTCTTCGCCGTTGCATCTTGGCATCAGCAGCTTCATCAGCTGCTTTTCCTGGCTGCCCCTGAACGTGTCCCTCTTTGCTGGGAAAGCACACACAATCCCCACATGAAAAAGGCATGCAGAGGAGCCCAGATAGATGTAAGATAAACTGCTGCATCCCAGGAGGACTGCTTGGGATCCGCTACCCTGACAGGGGACAGTGGGCTGTGAGTGTGCCAGGGGACACCAGGGAGACAGGCAGCCACCCTGTGACGGCAGAGCCAGGGCAGATGAGAGGGACAAGTCAGTTCTCCAGAAGGAGACCTCAGTGTGTTCCTCAGGGGCATTTCTATCACAGATCCTCTTAGATCTGCCAGTCCGACTCCAGGCTCAGAGCTGGCTGTGCACTTCATGCTTGGAAGGCTCAGAGGAACACAGACATCTGTCTCATCACGTAGCAGGTCTGCACCACGGAGAGATGAAATCAAGCTGTGGGTTTGGAGCATCACATCCACAGTCACCACCCTGGAAAGGCTTGACAGGAGGAACCAATGGATGGCCTTGACCAGTGACTGCTTCTTGGAAGAGGAGTAGAGGAGCTGGAAATGCTGATAAATAACAGTGCCTCTTCCCTCTGTGCTCATAAAAATCATAGCAAAGATTCTCACTGTGGTGAGCCACAGAGACCTTCTCCTGGGAGAAGGTGGTGGAGTAAATGCCTGGAATAGAAGATGCACATGTGGACATCACGGATGCTCTGATGCCATTCAACTCACCACATTCTTTTCCACTACTACTGATCTGTGATGTACAGAAACACCTGAATTCCTATTTAGCAAAGGCAGGTGTTAACAGACAAGCACTGAAACACAGTACTTTAAAAGAAATGCTCAAACATTCACAAATAACAAACTCCGGGATCCAAACCCAAGATCCATGTGACGCCAGCATCTTACACAGATCTGTCTGCACAACCTGAGCACTCCATGCAGTGGAGCAAAGGCAGGAGACAAGTTCTACCTACCCCATAGAGAGCACAACCGTACAGATTTAAGAGTTCTTAAATTCTTAAGAATCTTTATTCTCAACAGGGCAGGGACTGAAAACCAGCATCTTCCCTCAGAGCCATCCCCAGCCTGCTCAGAATGACAACTGTCCCAGTGAGTAAGCAGGAGCAGAGCTGACAAGTCAGATGGGTAAGGTGATGTTCAAAACATCCTCAGTGTTTCTCCAGGGTAAGGGACATGAAATGCATTTCTCTGGGGGATGACATACAAGAAAAATGTAATTGCAATGCAAAGCTATTACTGAAAACCACCCTGCATTTACTGAAAGCTCTTTAAAACTGAATGAAAGGTCTCAACTGCTTTCTGGCCACTGCAGTGTTTAGACTACACATTTCACTGACACCTCCCCTTGAGGAAAACACGGGGTCACTTAAAATGGTACCACTATACCACAGGGATGAAATAAGCAGAGTCCTGGTTTACCCAATCACAACCTTCTCCTGATGTAGAGGAGAGTGCCAGCTTCCAGGGACCTGAACCAGATCCCTGCTTCCCAGGGATCCCTGGGCAGGGGCGATTTCCAGCACAGGGACAGGGGGAAGAGCCCAGCAGACAGGATGGAGGAACACCAGCAAGGAGAAATGGGTAAAGGGATTCAAGGACAAAACTGAGGATCCTCTGAAGAGGATGAGACCTGAGTGACACCTCTAAGACAAAAGGTGCAGGGCCAGACCTTGTAAGGTCAAAGCAGGGAGAAGCCAGGAATCAGCAACAAACACTTGATGCTCCCTTGAGGCATACAACCCAAGGACACCAGTTTCAGTGAAGAGGTTGTAAGCCTGAAAGCTCAGGGGGAGCTGCTTAAAAGCCCAGTCAGGAATGAGAGTTTCCCATCAGAGCCATCTCCCAGCAGCTTCCAACTTCATGGGAAACCCACGCCACAGACACAAAACGTCTGGGTAAATCCCCACTTACACTATACTGGAATGCTTTCAGAACCCTTCCTTCCAGCTGATGCTGCAGCCAGCCTCAGCAAGCTCATCAACATGCTCAGGTGATTGGATTCCTTTCTTCATTCAAACACAACCCCCTTGGCACAACCTGCTGCTGGCAGGACAGAAGGCAGAGCCCCACCACAGCCCTCAGTAACACCAGCACAAGGACGGGACACAGCCATGGCTCCATCCTGCCAGCAGCATCACCTCACCCTGCTCACAGCCGTGGTTTGCCAGTGCTGTGACAACCTCTGGCCTCTCTCTGCCATGACTAAACCCATCTCCACCGTGACCTCTTGTCTCACACCATCAGCCCTGGAAGCTGCCCTGCTACTGAGCTCACCTGTATCCGTCACACCACTGCGGAGGTAAAGCAAGAACCAGAGCTCTCGACAACCAGAGCCTACAGCAATGCAAGACCCTGCACTCTGCTGACAGCCACCACTGCTCCTTGCAGAGGTTTTGCACAGGATTAGCACCAAGCTGCTCAACCTCCCTGTAAGAGCCTCCTTGGATGCGTCTGTGCTGAGGCTGATGGAGCAGGGGTGCGCATCAGGCAGAGCATGCAAAGCTGCTTCCTTTCCAACCCAGAAGGTCTGATTATTCATCCTGTCTTGCAGAGGCCGTTGGCAGGTCCTGGGTGCTGGTTTGGCCAACATAACAGGGGGGCAGGGCCATAGGAAGTGTCTCTGGGCAGCCAGATGAGACACTCTGCAAGGCACACACAGAACCCAACTGGGGTTTTGCAGGGTGCTCTCAGCAGAGGTTGCCCCTGCCCTCTGAGAGTAAGGAAGGGCAAGAGAGGAGAGGTGTGACAGGGTGCTGCTAACAGCTGCCCCCTGTGCAGGGTCAGCACCCAGGGACAAAGCACCAACGACCTAAAAAAGGGGGAAATGAAGGACAAAAAGGAGGGGGAGGAAGGAAAAGGAAATGTAACATATTTTGATGAGAAAGCACCAACCCCAGGCAGTGCCAATCTTCAGAGCAGAAAGACAGCAAAGGGTTTGACCCTGGTGACTCAAAGCAAGAATAATGAGCACTACCTCCCCAAACAAGGAAGTGGGCTTCGACACGTAGCACTGAGCACTAATTCCCTTGTGACCTCTCCCTTACACACCCAGGGAAGATAGCAATTAGTACCACCTCCACAAGGCAAGGCAAATTACAGCTGCCCAGGACTGTGACTGCTCACTTCCACCTCACACCCCACGGCCGGTGCAATGCAAGAAGATGTGTCTGTCCCCCTTGGATCCTCCCAGCAGAATCACTACAGATGCACTTCCTCCTCCAGGCACCCTTCTTCAGGACTCAGCCCCTCAGGGGCTGTTTTCAGGCACCCCTCCACAGCAATCACTTACAGCAGGATTTTGCAGGATGAGGAGGCAGCCCCTAACTGGCAATTTATTAGAAGTTGTTTTTCCCAGCTGCCCTGTGCATGAGGGAGACAGGAATAGGATATATGTGAATTCCAGTACCTGCAGGTCATTGTAAGCACACTGCTTACAGAGCACCCTCCTCTGTCTGCAGTGGGGTGGAACAGAGGAGAGATGAAGCCGATGAAGCCAACAGCATCCCAAGCGGAGGCAAACTGTGCCAGAGCCCCTTCCATCACCCAGCTCTGCCGCAGTACATGAGGATTACCTAAGGGTTAAGGCCCTTCGAAGAGGGCTGTGTGTCTCTGCCTGTGTTTCAGTACTCCTCTTCGCTTCCTGCCTTGGTGCTGTGCCAGGGAGAGGTCCAGGCCAGCAGCAGCTTCCTCTGGCAGCTCAGACACACACACAGGGTGCTGCGCTCACTACCCAGGGACCTCTGAAAGCCCACATTGAGAGGTAACACTCACCAGCTCCACCTGAGGACCCAGTCCTTCCAGGATCCGGTGGGCAGCCTCTGCCTTCTTCTGCAGGGAGAAAGGGGAGAGAGAAAACCAAGTTATTTCTGCCATCAATTACAGTCACAGCCCCTGCTCCAGCCCTTCCCCTGTGCTAAAGCCCCTTCCCAAACCTCCACAGAGCTGACACAGATCCCACCCTGAAAGTGAACAGAAAGGTTCAGCTCAGCCCCTGGGCCTGCAGGAAAGCCCCACAGGCAAAGGGCTCTGGAATTTGAGTTATCCTGACTTTAACACGCCGGAGCTCTGCCTGTGGAGTGACCCAAATCCCCAACCCCATTGGGTGCAAGGGGGACGACTGCTCCCATCACCTCTGTATGGCTGCCCATCAAGCAGGAGGGAGGACGCGCCAGCACGCAGGCAGAGATGCCCTTTCTAGGATTCATTACTTCATAAGCATGTGATGTTAGATTTGAGCTGCCCTTGGCTCCTCATCTTGTCCCTCCCCTTCTCTGCCCCCTTCC
>JAOEHY010033662.1:0-85914 GCA_025447955.1 Psilopsiagon aurifrons
TGGGCATGGGCCTGGGCCTGGGCATGGGCCGGCGGGGAGCGGACCGCGGGTTGGGTCTGGGCTGGGGCAAGGCCCGGGTCCGGGTCTGAGCCGAGCCTGGGGAGTGCGCTGGGCTCGGGGCTGAGCGCGGGCAGTGCCCCTCCTGCACCCCCCGAGGGCAGTGAGAGGAGGAGGGGTGCTGGGATCCACCCTGCGCCGGTACCCCCCGATGGGCTCAGGTATGTGCCGGGGCTGTGCGCATCCCTCCCTTTCGACCCAGGGGAGAAATCTCCCTGTCCAGCTTTAAATCAATCACCGCAACCGGGATTTGCTGTCTCTTACATCCCCGCTTCCCAACGTGGTGTTTCATTAGCTGGTGTCCTTAGTTTGACTTCATAGGGGACAGGATGTTGAGGGGGCTGAGTGATGGGGACGTGGGCTTTGTAATGCCTTGAAGATGGATGTTAATGTGGGAGCAGGCTTTGTGCCCAAGGGTGGAAGCATAATGAGCATTGGTTTAGGGAAAGCAAGCTGGAGTGTTTGCTGAGAGCCTGGCTTGGAAAGTGGAGGAATTTGGAGGAGAAAATGCATAACTTAATGCTTCATTGGAAATCACCCACCCTGCTCAACAGCCATGGGCTGGGAAGGCAATTTTCTTCTTTAAACCAATTTCTTTTGAAAAGGCAAACAGAAGCTATTTATATATCAAATGGGAATGCTGGTAACCATTTAACCACGAGGAGTATTGACTATTTGCTGTAAATATAGCAGATGCAATCGCTCACTTTGTTCCTATTGTCAGGAATAGACCCTGTCTCGGGCGCCGATGCTGGAATGGATGAAGAAGGAGCCCAGGGCCCTGCGGAGAGGCTGGTGGTATTTATGGCCCTTCCCAGCCAAGCAGGAGGTGTAGGATGCTGCGTGCTTCACTTGGGGCTGAGCTGCGAGGTTCATTTCTGTCGCTCTTTACGGGCTGTTTGTAGAGCAAGGCTTGATTCAGGCTCCATGGGGACCTCTTCCCTCTGCACTGTGCTGGATTTCATTCTCCCCTTGACTTGATGGAGAGGGTGGCTAATTGCTGGTGCCTGCCTCTGAGGGGTGAGTCAGGCAGTCATTGGAGCAGGTGACAACACGCAGATACCATTCAGCTCTACCTAAAGCACTGTCAATCAGGCTTTCTTTGTGCCATTCAGTTCTCATTTGGGGATTTGTGTTCTCACAGCAGCTGGAGCACCGCTTTTTCTAGGTTGTGTTCCTTCCTATCATCTCTTTATGGTGGGGAACAGCTCCCTTAGGTGACCCATTTTCTGTCCTTTGGGGCTTGTCATGTCTTGTGGCAAATCCGGAGGAGAGTGAAGATGTTTGCGGTAAGGTTGTGGTTCAAGAGGCTCCTCCAGCACTGAAGATGCTGGTGAATGGGTTGGGTGAGATTCTGTGGTCACCATTTGAGCATCAGTACAAGGGCCACTGTAAAGCTGCTGTATGTACCATGACAGCGTGTCCATGTCGCTGGCGAGGTGACACCCTGCTGACAGGTCTGCAAGAAAGAGAAGATGTGATTTTAGAGGTGCAGACAAGCATTGACCTCTGAGGAGCTGTGCTGGTGGACCCTAATCTTCACCTGCCTTTGTGGAGCTCCAATCTGTGAGGCCCTCGTCCCCATGGCACGACTTACGTGATGATCTGGGTCACATCCTTGTAATGCTGGTCTTAACAGGTATCGTCACCAACGTGGTCTTCCCCTTCCATATCACTTTGTAATCCCATCGGCATCTCTGCCTTGGGTGGAAGGGCCGGGTCTGTCCGCTCTTCTCCTATGGAACTGATGGTGGTCTGCAAGTCTCCCTAATTTTCCAAGCGGGAAAGCTGGGGTTTTTCCAACCCCCATCAGTTCCTCAGCAGAAGGGTTTGAATGAGCAGCCTATAAAAGCTTTTAGCGAGGCAGCTAAAACATGAACAAAGACACTTAGTGTTGAATGAGAAGAATAATTTCCCTCTGGATTTGGTAATAAACGTGAAGAGCAAATGATCGACCTGTTCCTCTCATTTGATTGTGGCTCTTTGTGTAATTCACTCCCTGGACAGCCAGTTTCTAAGTGTGCAAATGTCGCTGAACCATCTTATCTTCCACATCTTGAAGCCATCATGTGCACTCATTGCTCATCCAAACATTTGGTTAACCCATTATCCTAAAGCCCAGCTGAGCAAATAACCTCTGTCTGGAGCCTCTTCTCTTGGTGCCTGTTTCCTTTGCGATACCAATGTTGTTCTTTTTCCGTCACTTCTGTACAAATTGTGCCTCTTGTCTGCTTCCAGAGGTAACTTGTGAGGGATTTACCACCAGTTCCTTCATTCAGTGCCAGGTAACTCTGCCTTTCACCTTTTCCTTGCAACAACTCCATGTTTTTATATTGATGGGCTGGCATTTCACTGGGTTCTGCTGCTTGCTGCCAGACCATCTGGAGCTTGTGCTGTTGCCATCAGCTCTGCTATCATTTTTAATATGTGGCTATCACCAGGTTGAACTTTATCTCTTCCTCCTGCACTGAGTTTTCTATTTAAGCCTTCCTAAGCTGCTGTGCTGGGATAAGTCTGTATTGCTCTGCTGGGAGGTGGTGTTAAGGTTGTGACCACCTGGGGTGGGGTGATAGGAATGAGAAGTTGCAGCTCCAGCAGCACAGGAACATTGGACCTTTTCCTTAGGTCATGGCAACTGCTCAGGTTCCTGGCCAAGATCCCCTTAATTCTAACCACATGGGGATTTGGTCTTGGGCTCTGCCCTGTCTTGAGTCTTGGTGTCATTTAGGGACACTTCAGGGCCGTGCTGTCCCAAGCTTTCTGGGGGTCGTAAGCTGAGCTTCATCCTTTGAAGCAATGTTGTAACCAGAGAGACTTAAGGCCATGGAGTTCTGGCTTCTCTAGACACAGCTCTAAACCACCACATGCTCCCAAAGCTGCGGGTGCCCTGGCTACCATTGGGGTTCAAGATCCATCTGGTGTGAACAAGTAGCACCAAATGCATCCAAACCCACCCCAGTGCCTTCTGGGGCTCACTGTGCTTTGGCAGAGCTTCTGGGGAAACTCCTTCAATGGAGAGAAGGAACATCATCCCATGGCCAGTGAGATGGTGTCCTCCAGGAGAGTGACATCCTCCAGTGTGCAGGATAGATCCTGCTTGGTGCTGGAACTGCAGGGCATTGGCCTGGCTGTGAAGGTCAGTGCTTTGGTGCAATGAGCCTCAGGGGGGAGAATGGGGGTGAAGGCACTGGGAGTGGCCAGGGATCTGGTGATGTTCCCTGATGCCACCACTGGACAAACACAGGGGCTGGCCCAGGCTGCATGCCACCTCTGGAGAGGCACGTAAACCAGTGTGGGGGCAAGGGGAACACAGGGCTGCTTGCGCAAGGACAGCTACGCAGCAGCATGGATCCAGGACAGCCCACACCTGGATTAGCTGCAGCCTGGCCCATCTCCATCTTTGAAGCTCACTGCCTCTGCTGGGCAGTTCTGTGCCCGTGGGCAGCATGGGGTGTTGGGTCTTTGGAGCCACCAATTCCTTGCAGGGTCCCTTCAGGTGATCCCAAGCTGACGTTGCTCTCACCCAGTGCAAAGAGGAGAAAGTTGCTTTGGGGTGCCCCTGAGGACACCTACCCCTGCAGAGGGAAGTGCCCTTGGTACCACTGGGTAAAACCAGCTTCATCCCTGCTGGCTGTCAGCTGCAGCACCGTGACAACAACATCCCTGCCATTACTTACAAATGAACCACAAAACACACGAGGCAGCATTTGTGCTCAAAGCATTACTGCACCAGTACCCCAACCTCCTGGATGCACATCCTGCATGTTGGGAAGGTGATGGAGTGGGACAGCACATACGTGTGCATCCCTACGTGCATCCATGTGCTCATGCATCTGTGGCTCCCACTGTTCAGAGGGCAGACTTACCAAGATGAATTTATGTGGCTGCTTGGAGCAGACTTGCTAATGGGGTTGCAATAAGGGCTTTATTGAAATCCCTGCTCCCTTTCTTGGTGGTGTGCTTATTCTGCTAAAGTGGGTCAGGCTTTGTGTGTTTGTCAGGTTCCCTTCAAAGTGTGGCAGGAAAAGCCATTACCTGATGTTGGAGCGTTGCAAAATGGTGCTCTCTGGTTATTTAATGCAGGGGGCGAGAGGCAAGGAGCTTTGTTTGGACTTTGTTTTGGCACCTTTAAAATGGCATCAGGGGAAGGGTTTAGCAATTGCCATTTCGCGACAATTGGCCTAATTACTGCAAATAGGCACATTTATAGGGCCTTTGCAAGATAAACTGCGTGTCCTTGAAGAATGCAGTTTATGTGCCAGAGCAGTGGGTTTCTGGGGCAGCACTGGCAGTGTGGGAGGTGAATCCCTCTTGCAAATCAAGGCACTGGGAGATGGGGAAGGCTGCATCCAGCTTCAGCAAGAACCCATTGAATCCTTTTCCTGTCTGGAGCATCCTGTCCCCCTCCTTGGCCACAGCAGCAGCTCTCACCCGTGTTTGGGGCTGGCAGGGTGGCTGTTCATGGTCACACGTCCCTGGCCCCAAGGAACCCAGGTTGCCAAGGGTTTAATGTTTAGCCACTGCTAAACAAAGTGTATCTGAGAGGTTTTGCTGAGCAGGTAGTGAAAGGTTCCCGGGAATTCTGGCTTTTGCGGCACAAACAAGGCCGGGATGCGGTGATCTGCTTGCTTCCGATAAAGTTCTCCATGGAAAATGACCTAGGGCTTCCTAGAACAGGCTCCCCACGTCCCTCCAGCTCCTGTTCCCTTGCTCCCCTTGGGTATCAGCTGGTGATCTGGAGCTCAGCTCTATCCCAAAAGTCTTCTTGCCACTCTGGTTTCTCCAAGGAGGAGTTGTTTCTCGGGCTGGGATTGGTTTGGGGTTTTGGCTGTTGGGGCTTGCTTGCTTCAGACGCAAAATGAGGTTTTCAAGCAATGTCAAGGGGGAAAGAAGAACCCTTCTTCTTGTTCTGACTTGTGAAATGAGTGAAGTTGTCCTTTACTCCTTCACCCCCATGGGCATTTCTCAACCAGAAGCCTGACTTTTTACCCTAGAGGAATGGTGCCTGAAGCCCGGCTCAGGCTCAGTGACCATCAGGTGCCCATGGCTTGATCCAGCCTGGTGCCAGCTTTTCCCATTTTACCTTGTGGCTAAAGCTGACCCCAACCTGGCTTCTCCTGTATCAGAGGGAGCCCAGAGCATCACGTGAAACAACTTAGTCCATAACAGCATCTTCTAACCCTTGCGTGGCTCAGCCCATTTCATCATTAATCTGAAGGCAAACAAACGTCATTAGAGGGCATTTGGCTCTCAGATAAGCACTTGCCCGTCCTTGCTTTTACTCCCACACAAAACCAGCCCCCTTGGCACTGCAGGAGGCTCTTTGGATGCTCCCACTGCATTTTGCTCTTGCTCCATGGTTGTGGTGGCCCCTGACAAGGTTGGGTACCACATCTCTCCTACCTGGGGATTACACAGGGAGCTGGCTGCCAGCTGGCCCGTTCCAGCGTCTCTCAGCAACTGCAGAGCTAATTGCCATAAGTCTAATTGTTCCTGCTGGATAACGAACAGTCTACATCATCATCCCCAGCTGCAGAGAGCATCATCTGAGTTGCTATTTCAGGGGTGGAAGGCGGCTCCTCTGAACTGGGAAAGGCTGGTCCCGGCTGGATGCGGCCACCTGAAGCTGACAGCAGCACCAGCCTGTGATGTGCTTTGGGTAAGATGTGGGTCAGGGACTGTTCCCAAGAGGCAGCCTGGACATGAGGATGTGCAAACCTCATCAGTGTGCTGAGACAGAGCCAAATCCGCAGGGAGTCATGTCTCACCCAGACACAACCTTGTTCCTATGGGATGCAGAGGGCTGTAAGTGCATGTGCACATGCACGGATATGCACACACATGGATGCACAAAGCCACTCCCACACCAGGAGCTCATGGGCCTGTTTCTGTGCTGACCCAGTGTCTTCCTGCTCCAGCCTCCCAAGGGAAGGCTGCGGTTTGAGCCTCTCCTTTGCACAGGTGCTGTATCCATGAGCTCTTTAGGATGAGGGATCTCTGAGGTCCCTCTTTGGTCCCTTTGCTACATTCTATGATGGTTTAAACTACCAGGCTCATAATCCAGGCAATTGCAGGGGGGAGCAAGGCAGAAACCTCCTCCCCTTAGAAACAGAGGAATTGCCTTTAGAGTGCACAGTGTAATGTTCTCATACACACCATGTTGCTCTCGGTCTGGTGATGCTGTTGCAGCATCCTCGTGCTGTTGCAATGGGCAGACCTACTCCATGCTGATGAGACACATGGCTGGGGCTCGGACCGCAGTGAGCATCACTCTGAGCAATGGGGAGGATGCTCCTGACTGGGCACTGGTTTCTGCTCCACCACCAAGCTCTCTGCAATACCCAGGAACCTGCTGCCTCCTAAGCAGGGCTGACCGCAGCAAAGGCTGATCTGATGCACAAGGCTTGCTTGGAGAGGGTTAGAGCGAGCTGAAAGCACGGTGCTTTGCTCTCTGCTCCCATCCAGCACCTGCATGGCTGCTGCTGATAGCTCAGTGATGCAGGATGTGTTGAGTAGCAGCTGCAGCATCCTCAGTCTGCTCATAGAATGGTTTGGGTTGGAAGAGACTTTAAAGCTCATCCAGTTCCAACCCCTGCCATGGGCAGGGCCACCCTCCACTAGAGCAGCTTGCTCCAAGCTCTGTCCAACCTGGCTTTGAACACTATGTTAACCCTCTGGGCTCTTTGGGCTTGCAGAAGCTTTTAAACACCTTTTCCCCTTCCCTTGCTCCAGAGGTTGGAGCCACAGCCCAGCAGTGAGGAGGCAATGATGGGCATTGGGGTCTATTCTCTGTGACTGCAGCCAAGCTGCCTTCACCATCCCTGCCTTGGGTGCCAGAAGGGGTTTGAGGGCATCAGTGTGGCATACAGATGTAAGGCAAGAGGTTTTGCTGGCAGGTTTTCACTTGTGCTCCTCCTGTGGTGCACAACCCCCGTAAATGGGTTTGCAGAGGATGCTGCTGAGCTTCTCTTGGGGAAAGGGTGATTGGGGCTCGAGATAAGAACCCTATGAGCTGGCTGGGAAAGCAGAGAGAGGAAAGGATGTGTAAGGGCAAGAGAGGGGAAGAGATAAGTGATGAATCCTGTCTGGAAGCACGAAGCTTCCCGCCTCCCTGGCGCCATGGGGCTGTAGGGTGGCCGGATCCGTGCCCTGACGACCTTGGATGGAGCCGGCCATTTGGCAAAGCCTGTGTGCTGCCAGGGCTCAAGGAGAGCCATGGGAGAGCCCTGTGCCCAACCCTGTGCTGCAGAGAGCAGGGAGGAGGCAGCTCTATCCAGGGACATGCTCCGGCTTCCAGGGACTGCGAGGGGATGCGGTGATGGGGATGGCTGCCCCCAGCCCCATGCAGCGTGCGCCCCACTCCCTGCCAGGGTTGCCACTGTGGGGCACAGGATTTGGTATGTGCCGTGCTTGAGGTGGGGAGGATGCTGATCTAAGTCAATGAGCTTGTTCTATAACTATGTATTATCCCTTGGGAACAGGAATGTGCTGCCTTTCATATCAGCTCAAGCTTTCAGCCTGGGGTAGGTTTTGCACTGAAACAGCCTGTCCAGAGGGGATTTGATGGCTGAGAAGGGAAGGACCATCCTCAGGCACCAGCTGGGTCCTCGTGCCTGATTCCTCACATTGTCTCCTAATTACAGTTCTTGTGTTCTCTCAAAGCCAAAGATGCAATTAGCTGGAGGATGGGAAACGTGGGGAGCCGGAGCAGCCTCCGGAGCTGGATCCCTTCTCCCTGCAACCAAACCAGCCCCTGGCATTGCTGCTGTCACTGTCCTCCCTTGATGTGCTGCATCCACTTGGATATCCCAGGAGGAAAAGCAGGCACCGGTGGCAGCTCCTTCTCCCATCCAACCACCCTGCAAGCACACAAAACCTCTTCTTCCTTGCCAGCTCTGTATTTGCAGCCACTGTATATACAGTCTAATCCACCCACAGGGTATCCAGGCTGTACTTGGCTGGGAAGGACAGAACATCCTTGTGATTGGAAAGGTCAAAATGAATGTCAATACCCTGTCAGCTTGAGGCAGTAAGAATGCCAAAGCTGCCCTGGGGGGACACGGTGCTTGGAGGAACAGCCTTGGCTGTCGGATACGCAGCTCCCTGCACAATAGACGTGGGGTCCCATGTTCCTGGCTCAGAATCCCAGCCCTGCCTCTTCCCCACGGCTCTGGTGCAGGATTTGCCTCCCTCCGTGGAGGCTGAGCAAAACACAGCTCAGGGATGTGGAGGGCAGTGAGTCCCTTGGGGAGCCAGGCTGGAGCAGGACCAGCATCCGTTCCCATCAGAGCTCCTTTTCCTCCTGGATGGAGAGAAATTGCTGTCACTTCGAGCTGGGCAGGGCTTGGGCAGAGAGCTGGGGTTGATTTCCAGGTGTCCCTTGAGCTCCCAACCCTGTGCCTAATGATTTTCCCTGTTAGGATCCCCACAGCAGCATATGCAGGCACAGAGCATGGGGACAGGGGGATAGTTCAGAGTCTGATGTGGTGATGGTAAGGCCATGCTGCTGTGCTGGGCATATGGCCCCTTTGCATTTCATCCCAAAAAGAGGGCTGCTTATGAAGCCTCCGGTGCTGGCAGCACCAGCCCCTCTAATGACAGCCCTGTCTAATGAGAGCAAAGTCTTGTTGGGGCTCGGGGGATTTAGAGGTGAATTAGGAAATCCCTTGGCGGCAGCACAGATCCCAGGAGCGGATGGCATTTTGCAGCAGGGCTTTGGAGGCTTTGTGGCCATGGTGGGTACAGGGGGTCCGTGGTGTGGTCACATCGTTCCCATGCATCTTCCTTTCCCTCTCCCCAAGGAGAAGGGATGAGATGTGAATGTGGGTGCGGGATACTCCAACCAGGAGGTTGGGGAAGGCCCAGGGCTCCCCTCGGCCAGGCAGGAACGTCATTCCTTGCGTGTTCCGAGGCCGGTGGGAGCTGGCAGTGCTGCCCAGCCTGGCCGGGCTCGCACGGCCCCGACCTTTCTGGCTTTGAAAACAGGACGGGAACAAGACACGCTTTTGTTTCCAGCTCGGGAACTGGAACGGGACCTTCGGGCTGTTCCCGCGCTGTTCCAGCATCCCGGCTGCGGCGCTCCGACACCACGGGCAGCCTTGCGGCATCCTTGCGCTTGTTCCCATCCCGTCCTTCAGCGGCAGAGCCCAAAGCTCTCCCTGTCCTCTCCATTAACCCAGGGCCGCCGGCAGGGACGAGCAGCTCCAGTGAAGGACCAGCTTTGATGTGGAGACCCCATCGGCTCTCTCCTGCTGAGCCCCAGAGGGGTCAGGGAGTCTGTGCCACCGCTCCATGCAAAACGTGACTGTTGCCCTCAGTGGCACAGGGCACTGAACTGGAAAACCAGCGTACCAGGAATGTGGGTGCCCCCACCTTGTCTCACCCCTAAAACCCAGCTTGTGGCCAGCAACTCTGGACTGTGCTGTGGGGACACAGCCAGGGACAGGGAGTAGCTGTGGCTTGCAGCAAGGCCATGCTTGTTATATCCATAACACAGGGTCGAGCCTCACATCGAGCCATGGAAAGAGTTGGCTGGTTCTTACCCAGGGGACCTTTGAGTTACAGAAATTAGGGACAATGTGGACCACCCACAATGAAGAAGATCACCTCGGGCAGCCCATCCTTGCTCTGTTTTGCTGCTTGGCCTATCAGCCATGATGCAGACAGAGGATTACGAAGGTGGTTTTCCCTTCCAGCGTGGGAAGAGCTATTTCTAGAAGAATAAGCAAATCACTGCACTCCTCTGATAGCCAATAGGGACCTGGCACTGCGCTGGCACCCACTACCTGCCCCGGAGCGGCCCCAAGGACAAAACCTCAGCGTCTCCCGGCTTCCCGGCTCCTTATCAACCTCCCCCACACACATAAGTGGAGAAATAATCTGCTGGGTTCCTGTAGATGAGATTGCAGAGCCAGGCGGTGATGAGAAATGACACGGGCTCTGCCATGCCAGCGCTCGCACCAATCGCCCCTGGCACGGATGCTCCTCCGGCACATCCCTGGGATGGGGCTGATAACTGCCCGGGAGCCACCAGCACTGCCCCTCTCGTGTGCCAAGAACCTGTTTAATCCTATTGAGTGACAAATGCAGCCACCCTGTGCTGGGGCTGTCTGCAGCAGCCGTCACAGCAAGGAAACAGGATTTGCTAAGAGCAAATCGAGCTTCCTGGGTAATCTCAGCACTTCACTGGGAAATGCAAAGCCTGTTCTGCACTGCCACAGGAAGCTGCCGTGAGGCTGCTTGTGTGTGTTTGGTCCCAAATCTCCCCAAATCCTTCTGCTGGCAGAGCTAAGCTGAGGCTGGGTGAGGACAGGTCCCCATAGGCCAGGAGCCACTATGGAGCTGGGAACAGGAGGGTTTGTAAATGTGGGGCTGGGGAAGGAGTGGGGGCCCTCTGGGACAGCTCCATCACCGTTGCCTTTGGCCACAGCCCCTCCAGCATCACCCTCCAGTGCTGTTTATTCCTGCCCTGTGTCCCTATTGCCCTCATCAGTCCCTTTTCCTTGTGCTGGCACAAGGATTCATGCAGGAGCCGGGTCAGGGAGTGCATCCAGCTGGAAGCATTGGCCCTGCCAAAGGTTTGTGCCCTGGGTTGTCCCTGCACATGTCTGGCTGGATCGGTGCCGTGGTGCCAGCACCCCCTTGCTCCCAGCTCCTGTTTGTGCCCACAGGGAATGTCATCCGTGTGAAACACATGATCTTTGTTTTTGCTGCCTCAGGACTGAACCGGTGCCCTCCCCGAGGATGGGTCCCTGAGTGCTGGCAACGTGCTGTGGTTTATGGTGGAGGTGGAGCAGGACGGAGCCAGCATCAAAGGAACCCCAACATCAGGACTGGCCTGGCACGACCTTTATGTGGCCACGCAGGACAAAGCCCTGAGGACTTAGAAGTGTCATCTGAGGACAGCGGTGGCATCCATGGGATGGGTGACAGGGTACACGGGCTAGAAAAGAAGTGAGATGTTCACATGCACATTTTTGCCTCTATTTCAGGTGTTTGCCTCTGTGCCCCTGTCCAGAAGGGACACAAGGAGACCCTAAGGCAATAAGAATCAGGGTGAGTGGCAGCAAACGTGGTGTTGTACTAAGGGAAATCAGAGATAGAGCAAAGCAAAGGGGCTGTAGAAATAAGGGGCTACTGAGTAACCAGGGCCTGGGGAGCAAGAAGGGAAGAGGGCAGAGTAAGTCCTGATAGCTGACCCCAAACCCCAACCACTTCCCTTTGCTGTTGCTGCTCCATTCCCACCTTATCAGTGCAGGGCTCTGTGGCCAGACCGAACACCCCCCATGCACATGGGGCAGCAAAGGGACCCAGACGATGAAATGAAAGCATCGTGTCTTCCGCAGGGTGTTGAAATCCAACCCCGGGTGCCCCCAGGCAGCTCTGCTCTCCCTGCCCTCCTCCTCTCCTGGGTGAGAGGTCTGTGGTTGCTCAGCTCTGTTTTCTGACCATGGGTTTGTTTCCCTTCCAGCTGGTTCTTTGTTTTTCATTGCAAAGCCATGCAGAACCACTTTGGCTGAGAGCAGGTGAAAGCGCAGCGCTGGTGCCTGCACCAGTTCAGACCAGTAAGGAAGTGGGTATCCTGCTGGTGGTTGGGATGGAGCATGAGGGGACATGGAGAGGTCCCTGTGGTGGGATGGGGTGTGCAGGGTTGGAGATGCCATGAGCTGGAGGACACTTGCTGGGGTATGGAGGGGTCACACCAAAGCCAGCACTGGCGACCACCATCCTCTGGGGCCCTCAGGAGGGAGCTGAGACCTCCAGGATGGGGCTGTGTTCTGAACCCAGGGCTGGAGTGTTCCCACCTCCTCCATCACCAGCATCCCTCTTGGGACAGTTGGGGACAGTGGCCGCCCTCCCTGAGAGCTTCTGCTGATGAACTGCCCCTTGGGCAGCTCCGTGCCCGTGCAGTCAGACACACAACCAGCTCGTGCCCAGCTCACGCTCTTCCTGCTGGGTTGCTCCAGGCCAATGACTTACTGCAGGAGGAAAGAGATGATTTAGCCTTAATTCATCCTTGAGACAAAGAGCTGGTGTCTCTCTCCATAGCCCCAAACCTGTGTGGATCCATGGTGATGGGATCCATGGCGATGGGATCCATGTCTCCGCGCATCCCTCGCTGTCTTGCTCCTGCCAGGTCCCTACTGCCGTGTGTGGACCCATGGAGATCCCCTGCAGGAGGACACCTTCCAACACAATTCCTCTTCACTGGAGCCTTTCAGGGGCTTGGCAGACCCCGGATCAGCCCCATTTTGGGTCCTCTCCAGGCTGACTCCAGGCAGAGGGAAGGCAAAGGGCTCCAGCACACACACAGGCTGTGCCAGCCCCATCCAGGTCCCTGGCGCTGGTGAGCCGCAGGATTGTACTCACAGGAGTATTTACCTGATTGTTGTTGCTGATAACAGCCTTTTACAGCTCTTACCTGGGCTCTCTGGGAGAGGTGAATCAGTTCAGAGCCCTAAGGAGAGACAAGGGAGGTGCATTGAGCTAAAAGGGAGTTTGTGGAGAGCCAGAGCCAATCCCTTCTGCTTCCCGGTGGGTATCAAGGCAGGCATCACACGCTGGGAGAGCCCATTTACCTGCCACTTACCCCCCACTAATACTTTCTGACTCCAGAGCTCATTTTCACCCAAATTACACACAGAGGCAGAAGTCAAAAGGCTATTTCTATGCATGGCAAGAGAATTGCTGATGGAGAAACAGCTCCTGCTGAGAAAAACACTGCAGCGGGAGCCCAACCCTTTACTAGACACAGGAGCAGCTCAGCTTCATGGGGAATCTGGCTTCCTTGGGCTGCCTGCTCATGGCATCGATGGGCTTGTTTTGATCTGGGTTCGAGATAGTGGTCAGACAACAAAATACTTTGGAAGCATCAAAGGATGGTTCCAAAGCCGGAGGGGGCTCCGGTTGGGAAACGTGAGAGTGGCGCAGGGTGTTTGGAGAACATAGGGTTCCTGCGATTAGCCTGCTCATATGACTCAATATATAACCACCAGTTACACACTAGACTTAATCTTGGGTCAAAAGTCATGGATAATTCAAACCACGCAGAAAATGTGGATCTCATGCTTGTTGGAGCTGTTTTTTTCCTGCTATTCCTTGTTGGTGCCCAAACAACCTCTGCAAAGCAAATGTACCCTGGCCCAGGGCAATAGTGGGTCTGTGTTACCTGTGCTCCAGCTCCGGGAGCTGCCTGCATCCTGCATCCTGAGTCTTGCTTCATCCCATGCAGTTGCACAGGGGAGGAAAAGGTTCATGCTCCCATTGGAAGCACGGCATCACTCCTCAGGCCTGTTAGTTTGTAGGTGACTGTAGTGAAGGAGCCCTCCTCACTGCACGTTACCAGGGGTGAGGATGCTGCTGCTGTCTCCCTGCAGCACACTGGTTACCTCACTCAGGGCATTCTGTATTTCACTTGGTCACTCTTGGATGCTGCCCCAGTTTCTTGCCTTGGGTAATTTCTATCCCCACCAAGCGATGAAGCCCAAAAGATGCCAACGGGGATGTTCAGGGATGTCCTGCCTGGTTAAATTAATTGAGCATAGGATTTCAAAGCAGAAACATTGATCTTGTGCTCTGCAGTTTTGGCATGGGACGGGAGAAGCATTTATGGCTCTGTGCACCCACAAGCGCATCACTGCCTTACACAGAGGCAGCAGCCACGGTTTCCTGTGAGCTGCTTCTCTGATGAAGGCTTCACCTTCAGAATACAAGGATGGTTATTTGTAGGGAATGATCGTCCCATCCGCCGGTGGCAGCAGACGTCATTGCCTGGCTGTTGCATGGGGACAAGGGCCTGTCATGGACCGCGGCTGAGATCATCCATCACTGCACCTCCTCTGTGCCTTGGTCCCCTCTTAGGTCATTAGGAAGGATGAGTGATCTCTCCCTTTCCTTGCAAAGCCCTTTGCTGTGCAGTGGCAGTGAGAAGGATGCAAACAGCCCCTGCAAGCACGAGAAAGCTTTTCCCTATGGGAACACAAAGCAGCATCATGTCCATTCCCCAATCAGGAGGGGCAGAGAAACGACCCTCTCACCCATAGCTGGGCATGATGATGCTAAACCCCATCTCCGGGCAGTCCTTGCCTGCTCCTGCCCTCACCATGGAACCAGTGACTCCATCCCAGTGGTGCTGGCACAGCCAGAGGGTTTCGATGGCAAACAGGAGATCCAAGGCTGTGCTAGAGCCAGACAGAGCTTGGGAGAGATGATTCCTCTTCCCAGTCCCCTACATCTGCACAGGGAGGAGGGAAAGCCCTTTGAGACAAAGAAGAGAAAGCACTGGAACAGGCATACGTATCTCAGTAATAACACTAATGCAAGCACTTAGCACATAGGCAGGAGCTTGCAGAGCAGAGTGCTTTACAAACATTAATTAGTGCTGGTAGGTAGGTCAGAGATATGGTGCCCATTTTGCCAACTATGAAGAGCAAAGAATCAACCATCTGCTTAAATCCTCTTTAATTTAACCATGGGACATCCATAGGAAAACTCTGAGCCCATTTCAGCATCGGATGAAACCACACATGGACCCTTCAGACCTTGTCAGAACACTGAGCATCTTGGAAGAAGGATGTTATGAAGGGTGTTGCTGGCTTGGATTGTGCCCAGGTGTGGACCTGGAAAACACAGGGCGTCTGTTTTCCATGTCAATAAACACACAGGTGTAGGCAAGGTGCTGGTGGTTTCCCTCTGGACACATTGTGTTGCTGCAGCCTTTGGGGTTGGTTTGGGCTCCTCTCACCTTTTGCTGGTTTCTGCTTGATTTGGAGCAGGTTTAGGACCTCTCAGGACACTCAGTTCATTGGCAAATGTTAAAGCAGCTGCCAAGGATGATTGGGATGAGGGGGGAGGGTTAAAGCTGTAGCAAGGATTCATGGAGGAGTTGGTTCAGTTCTGGTCTCACAGGTATAGGACACAGCAGCTGAAGATGCCCAGCAACCAGGATGAGCCAAACCTGCTTAATTTAAGGTATTCAGTGCTTATTTCTTTAAAGATACCTGCTTCATACTGCACAGCAAACATCCCTGCAATGCACGCTGCAGCGGGGCTTGGCTAAGGATGGGGTCAGGGTTAGAGGCTCAACCAAGGGGCTGCACACAAATTGAACACCAGTATGAGCCAGGACCCCAAAAAAGCCCTTTGGGCAGTGCAGGTATTGCAGGAGGATCGGTAGCTGAGGGCAGCAGCCAGCTCAGATGGAAGCAAAGCTGCTGTCACACAAGCAAGCAGCATATGGGGCATGCAGCCATGGGGGGTGGTCCTTGTACTTTTCCCCTCTCTCCATGGAGCATTCGCAGGCAGGAAAAGAGGCAGATAAAAGCAGAGGGGATCCCTTCTGCAAGGAGACCCACTTCAGCAGCAGAAACGTGTTTGTCTGCTCTTAAGCTAATACTGAAACCTGCAGTCCTTTGCCAAACACTGTATTTAGATCTCCCACTGCATATGAACCCATCAGCCCTACAGATGGAGAAGCGTGCTCAGACACAGCACTGCTTAGTTTTCTCTGCTATTAGGATTAGTGGCTTTTTCTATTAGGTATGGATTTAAAAGCCTGTAATGCTGGAATTGTTCCTCCTCTCTGGGTGGATGGGTGCTAACACAGAGCATGGAGGAAGGGGGCAAGTGGGGCTTACAATGGATTTCATTTCTTCTCCAGACAAAAGAGCTCCTGAATCACTTTGAGCATGCCTAAATCCCTTGCTGAGCTCAGCTGGACTTGCCTTTACATTGCAATTACACAGATGCTTAAATGCTTGGCTAAATCAGAGCTTCCCAATCGCTCACCATCTCCAGCACCTTTCCAAGTTATCCCGCAGCCACATTTTGGGTCCAGAAAGGTGCCAGTGATGCAGATTATGCTGATTTCAGCCAGTTTTTCTAAGCCAGGCCTAAGCTCAGGCTCTCACTCGGTTCTATCTTATGGATGCTTCCCCGGGCAGCTCCCGCATCCCATCTCCACACCAGGTTGTCTTGTTAAGTGTCTGATTCTAATTTCTCTCAATCAGGAGCCGGGCCCGAGCAATTACATTGAAGGAGCTATTCATCCAGAGGGAGAGCAGGGATCTGGGTTAATTGGGCTGACAACTGAACCCAATCCTTTCTGGTTTTGCCCAGCTTTCCTGTTCTTTCTCTCTCCTCCTGCACTGTATCTGCAAAGCTCTCTGCCTCGTTAATTAAGAAGGTAACTGCACCCCGAAGGCTGTTTTGTTCTCCCTCCCCTCCTTCAAAAGCAAGAATAGAAAAAGCAGCAAGACTTAGCTAGTTTGGGATGAGGCAACCACCTCCGAGCAGGATGGAGCTGGTTGGGTCTGACTGGGTCAGAGCGCATTGAGCTGCTGCTGTTCTCATGGGCTTTGGGGAAACAATGCATGGTGAAAGCAGGTGCTGGATCAGAAGCACTCCTCCAGGCACGCTTGATGTGTTCGATAGACACATACAAAGCTGGGAAGCATGGAAAACATCAGAGTCCCTAGGGCTGGATGGCTGCTGGGTTATTGCTGGGGTTTCAGTGCTGGAAACGGAGGGGAGAGATGCAGGTTTATGGCTTCTCAGGTCCCCATCCCTAAAGGTTTGGATGCTTCTGAGATGGTTTTAGCCCACAAGAGCTGTCGTAAATGCACAGGGGTCTGATGAGAAGGGGATGCTGGAGTTCAGCATCGTGCCCCAAGGCCATGCCAGGTGAAGCAGCAATGTGCGTCTGCACATGGAGTGGCCTGAGATCAGTGTCCTGCCCTATGATGGGCATTTATGGAGCTGGATGGCATCCCTGGAGCCCTTGTGTCCATGCCCCAGTGTCTGTATGAGGTCGTGATCAGACCCTTCCCCTGCTTGCATCCCTGCTCCAGGACCATGAACTGGGCACCTCCAGGAAAGAGCCACAGATGGCGTGGTTGATGGTTGGTGGGAACAGCGGGCGAGGTGGCCTCGTGCTCAGGGTTGCAGGTCCCAGTGGTGCCCACAAGTGCAGCATCAGCAGCCAGGTTTTGGCAGCTTGAAGCCCTGCATTGCCCATGGGCCTGGCCCTGGGGAGGCAGAGAGGAGGAGGTGGTGTTGCTCATATCTAAACACACCATGTTCCATAAGTGTTTGTTATAACACGGTCACAAACAAACACTCTGCAGGCTGTTTGCCAGGAGAATGGCCTTAATGTGTGGAGCCTTGAAGGACATGAGGAAAGCTGATGCAGCCTATGGCTGTGGGCTCTGATCTGGCGTTCCCAGCACTGTTGGACCAAGGGAAGCTTTATTGCCCTCTGGGGAGTGCATTACTTAAGTCCTTGTGTACAAATAGAGCAGCATTAATCCTACCAGGAGGGAAATGATACCATGATGCTGGGGCAGAAGGAGAGCGCAAGAAGAGAGACCAACAGAAATTACCGCAGTTCTGCCTTCCATTGGTTCACAAGGTTCTGCCCCCTCCCCGGGCTCCAGCTTCAGGGTAAGCAGGAGGAAAAAGCCAAGGAACAGCCCTGATCCTTGTGGGATTTGGGGCTTGCAGGGACAGAAGGCACAGTTTCAGCCCAGGGAGAGTTGTGGGGTCATGGGGGTTAAGCAGGGACCAGGAGACATGGAAGAGACTGGGGGATGCTCTGAGCTGTCGGGGGCATTTTGTGTATGGACCCTGTAAACCCCTCATTCTCCTTCTAACCCACAAGCTTTCATGCTTCTGCCCATCTCATTCTCAGCTGGGGGAAGCAAGTTGCTGGGAGGGGGCTCTGTAGCTGCATTCCCAGTACCCCATAGAGCTCTATTTGCCCCGCGGTGAGCTGCCCCTTGGCTGCAGCCCCCAGCGGGAGGGATGCGGAGGGCATTGGGAACCCAGACTGGGATAACCGAGAGGGCTGAGGGCTGGGGGAGGATGGCTCTTTACCGGCAGAGGAGCCAAACGCTGCTCTGCGGTCCCTTCGGAGGCAGCGCGCTCCGACACGCTGTCGCACAGTCCCCTCTAGTGGAGGTTTCATCCTGCATGGGCAGCGCTGGGCCCCAGACCCTGATCCCAAGCAGGGATGCCAGGGCATCATCCTGCTCCCCTCCAGAAAGTGGGCATGGTGGAAGCGAAGCTGGATCCCGTCACCACCATGGGCTGAGCCGCTGCTGCTGCTGCTCCATCTCCATTTGGGTGGCTCTGTTCCTGCTCTCCCTGCCCCAGCTCCATCCCACATCACCCACTGCCCCTGAGTCAGGGCTGGACCCTGCAGCTCTTACTCTCCCCTTCAGCCAGGCTTCACACTGGCTTGGAGTTATCTGAGCATCAACCAACATGATAAAGAGCTAATGAATACCCACGTGGCGACAGCTTCTGAGGGATCCAGGCACGAGCATCACTTGCTCCCACCCGGCCGGGTCCTGCAAGCTTGGACCGAGGTGAAATGGGCTGCTCTTGGGGTGAATTCCCTAAGGATTGGATGCTCGCACCCCCAGCCCATTCCTGGGATGTCAAGGATCCCACCACCACCAGCCTGCAGTGGTCCTCTGTGAACAGGGCCAGGTCCAAGGTCACCACCATCTCCTTCCCACTCCTCTCCATCTCCGTGTGCCTTGGAAACTGTGCTCACCTGGAAGGTATGTGATACCCTGAGGCTTTGCAAGGGAGAATAAGGCACATGGGAAAGCACAGAGGAGTGGATGCAGCTTCAGACCCACAGGTTAGCGTGCATCAGCGGGTTGTGATGCTTCATCGGAGGGATGTGATCCCTCCACCTCGTTCCATCTTTTACTGGGAAACATGGCCATGGTCGCAGTGCCACCGCCTGGCAGGCCCAGGGGAGAGCCAGCCCCTTTTATAGCTTCTGGCACAACACAAGACACACTTTACAGCTTTATTTATTATAAAACATCTTTAGGAAGCTGATCGCTACCTAAAACCACCCCTTGGCCTTAGTTCTGCCAGTAGGGACTCTGTCTGACGGGGTACCAGCACAGCAGGGCTGCTTCCAGGCTTTTTGGACCCCATCCCCATGCAGAAGACAGCGAATCTGCAAAACCCAAACTCCATTTCTAGGGAGCTGGATGCTGATGAACCCCAGTGTCTATTGCAGTGCTCCTCATTGTCCTCAGCGTTATAGATGGACATTTGAAACCAAAAGCTCTGTGCATCTTGGCTGGCCACACAAGGGCTTGGATGTGAAAGGGCTGATCCATTGGGCAATGCAAAGCCGCCTCCTGGTCCCAAACAGTGAACAGACCACTTCCTGCGTGGGATTTCTGTGCATCCAGCTGGAGCCCCATGGATGAGAAACCCCAACTCTGCTTTCAAGTATATTTGGTGTGAACACGTGTGGTCTCTCCAGCATCACATGTGCTAGCAAGGAGAAGACACCAGCTGGCCCTGGAGACCCACACCAGCTATGGGGAAAGATGGTTGCTTTGGGGAAGCACATTGCAAACACCCCCTGAACCAAACCCATCACTGGGAGAAGCACACAGTGGTTTAAACAGGAAAGAAAGACCATCCTTATGGTACGTAGCCCACCACTGTGAGCCAACCGTGCTGTCTTCACTATCCCAAGATATGGGGCAGCAGAAAGACCCAGATGATGCAGGCTTCATCCCTGGCCCTGCAGCAGCCAGGGAAGGCACCACGTTCAACAGCACCAGCTTTGGTAGTCCCTCAGGATGTGATGAGTTGGCTGCTGCTGCTGAAACAGGTTATTTGCTGGCTATGTAGCTCTAAGCTCACATCGTTTTTAGCTGGTGAGGGCTGAAGGAGAGAGGAGAGGCAAGCTGAAGGCATGAGCAAACAGCACGGGGTGGCTAACCCCAGCCAAGCCCTGGCTACCGCCCCTGCCCATGGGGCTACGTGTCCCAGTGGGGGATTCCACTCCTGCAGGCAGCAAGTCCTTGGACCGGGAGAGCAGGAGCACATGGTGGGATCCCGGATGGCCACAGCATCACGGGCTCTGCAGTGTCAGCAGTGACGCGCGTGAGCCATCATCATGCAGCTGGTGCATCCCTAGGGCATCGCAGGGGGCACTGGTTCCCACTTGGGAAAGCCAAGCTGTGTTCTGCCCTATGGCAGTGCCATGGGCAGGGATGGGACGCCCGGCTCTCCTCAGTAGCTGGGATGTCTCTTCTGGGACCAGGCAGCTGCTTTCTGGTGATGCTGGTGCCAGCTCAGTCACTGCAGTTCAAGGCCGGATCGGTGCAGAGTCAGGGAGGCAGGAATGAGCCAGGCAGGGGAGGAAGAAGCTGTGGGCACTGCTATGCAAAAAGCATCCTTCTTAGAGCTGCTTCTTCATCCAAACGGTCCCTTTATGGTACTCAGCTGCAGCTCCCCTGGCTGTGTGCCTGGCACACACTGTACATGCTGCAGCCTCATGGGCACCTCTGATGGGCTCCCCAGCCTTTAGCAGCAGTGTGCCCCCAACTTCCACCCTTGCGGTAGGTAAAGACTGATAACAGCATCCATGCATGTGGCCATGACAGTCCTCCACCAACGCAACCCTCAACCTGCCCTTTGGACACTTGCGGTGCCTTCTGCTTTACCCACTTCCCAGTGATGCTGTAGCTTCTCCACCAGCCCTGCTTTGTTCAGCATCTTCCCAGTGGCCCTGCACTGAAGGCTTTAGGATGCTCTGTGGCATTAACATCCCGGTTGCCTGACCATGGTGGGGTGCAGCACCCATGACCTCCCGCATGGAAGCGGTGTGCTTGGTGAATGCACACCCAGAGCTTTCCTGGTGTCGGACACTGCCAGGAGGAGGGAGATGGGGTGATGTGAGCATGCAGGCGGCATGTGCAGACCTTCCTGGCTTTGAAATCCATGGAGCTACCATTAAATCAATGTCTGTTAGGGTGAGCCATGAGCTGCTTGGCTCCCAGGAAGGGCTGGTGCTGGCACTGCTGCCGCCTGCACACTGTCCCAAAGATTCCCTGGAAGAGCAGCCCACGAGCAACGAGCAGTTGGGAGAAGAGTCCTTCTCTTCATCCCAAATCAGCTCTAAAGCTGTGGTGCTCCTCAGGGATGCAGGCAAGCAGGGATCACTCCCATCAACTGGAAGATGCCTCAGGATTCTCTTTCCATGGCCAGATCCACAGAGTGGTACTGTCCCCATATCACATTGCAGGCTCTCTTCCTGCAGAGAAGCACATAGCTGTCCTGTTGCTTCAACTGAGCTGGTGCAGGGAGCCTGGGCAGCATCTGCCTGCTCTCCCTGCCCTTTCAGCCACCCTTATCCCGAAATCCAAGTATGAAGCCCTGTAAGGACCAAACAAACCACCCGTGTGAGCCCTGACTGTAACACAGAGGAGGATGGAGAGCTGGTCTGTGCAAAACAGACACGCTGAGGGTGACCTTGTTCATCAGAAACACCAGGATGGCCGTGCAGATGCAGCGTATGGACCCCAAGAACCAGTGGGATATGCTCCTGTTGGCTCCAAGGTGCAATCCTGCTGCTGCAGCACAGCTGGGCTGGGGTCTACTACGTGGGTCCAGGTAGCTGTGGTGCTTCAGCTCCCCTTCCTCTTCCTCTCCACAGCAGGGACAGTGTCTGTCTGTCCGTCTATGGTTTCACCCTTCAGCAGGAGTGGCTGCAGCACTGGGTGGCTGTGGGATGCCAGTGTTTAGGTGGCCTGGCCGGGTGGCAGGCGTTTGCTGTCCAGAATGGCCTTCCAGTCATCGGTCCAGGACTGCAGCCTGCGGCTGGGGGGCTTCAGCTGCAGGTGCTTGTTGTGGCAGGCTGTGAAGAGCACGTGCTCCCAGCTCGGGTTCAGCTCGGCCCCTGCAAAGCAAGGAGAGAGGTTGGTTCTGTGGACAGCTCCTCCAGGAGACACAAAGGGTGACCTTACTGCAACACAAGGAGCCTGTGGACACAACAGCCTCATCAAGCAGGGAGGGACAAGCACCCATCACACCCCTGCATGCTGTCTGCCCCTTGGGGCTGTCTCTGGTCACTCCTACCACCCTGTACCTCCCTTACCTGTTATATCAGGTCTGTCGTCTATAAGCAGGTCAGCAGAAACCACTGTCTTGTCTCGTGTCAAAACGATCTGCTCCAGAAACTCAGGCCCAAAGTGCTTCTCCACCCAGGCATACTGGAAGGTGAGAGGTGAGCAGTGAGCTCAAGGGAGGCTGATGGACAAGGCTGCTCAGTGGAGCAGCAGCAGAGCACAGCACAAGTCCCCCCACACAGAGGACATCGCTCTCATTAAGTTCATGAGTGGGAAGGATTCGGATGCTGCTGGAGCACGAGTTCTTTTAAAGCCAAGCAGCTTTTGAGGTTGTGATGAGCGACACACCAAGCACCTCAGTACATGCAAACGGTAGAGGCTGGCCAACAGTGGGGCTTTTTGAAGATGCTTAAGAACAAATCTGGTGGAGGAGGGAAATATTGCTGCTGTTTTACAGCTGGAGGCGTGCAGGGGGCAGCTGGCTTTCATTGGGCAGCACAGTATGGAAGAGGGGTTGGGATTTGGACCTGCTCACCTTCTCATAAGGGCAGTAGCGATACTTCTTGATGGGGCTCGTGCAGATGAACACATCAGTGCTGCCAGGAGGAGAAAAGCAGGGGCAGAGTGTTATTGGTAGCCACTGCTTCACCCCCATCCATCCCAAACACCGTGGGTAGGTTCCTACTCACTCTGCCAAGTTTGCCATTTGCTTCACAGCTTCCACAGCCCCGGGCAGTGGGTCCAGCTCAATGAAGAAGTTCTTGGATTCCCAGATGCTGATGGCTTTCTCCTGGGAGGGAAAAGACAGCAGTTACCACACAAGGCTCTTTGCTTACTCTTGCACATGCATCTTCCTCACCCTTTGCTAGGACGGAGTATGGGGGCAGTGAGAAAGGTGGGAGCGCTGGCTCCATTCCCCTCCTGCTAACCTGCCTTGCCTCTGTGGGTGCCTCTGTTCCCCACCAGCCAGCCTGCACCCATTCCATACCACTTAGACTGGAGATCCTCTGGAGCAGCTTGCTTCTGCCTGTGCAGCAACAAACACAGAGGGAGCAGCATGTTCCTTCTTATCAGAACACAAGAGATTATCTAGAACCGAATCGAAACCTGGATGTGCATCCAGAGGGGCACTTCCACATGGATCTGGCTGATGTGTCCTGGTAGCCCTGCTGTAATGTGGTGCTGTTCAGCCACAGATGCTGTCTGGCCTATTTGTCTCAGTCAGATCACTTAAAACAGCAGCTGGGCGGCTCTCATAAGAGAACACATTATAGGATGAATGCAGATGCTCATTCCCAGGGATGTCTGGGCAAGGTCAGGCAAATAGAGCACCTCCAGGCAAGGGTTTGAGACACTTAACATCCAGGCCAGCAGCCAGGCTGCACATGGCACAGAGCAGAGACTACAGGGAGCAAAACCCTGGGACCAGGGCAGAGACCAGAGGCTGCATGTGATGGGTTCCAGCTCTACGCAACAGCATCCATCCCCTGCACTCCCTCAGGCAGGTTAGAACTTAGCTGCCAAGCACAGACACTGGGTCCTCAGGGAGGAGGGGGCCTGGTTGTGCTGCAGTGTGGCTGTAGGGAGCAGAAGCAGCCCTGTCCTGGTGTTGCAACGCAGCCAAATAACTGCAAATGCAGCTTGGAGAAGGTTTGAAGGGAGCTGTGCCCTGAAGGACTGATCTTCGTTTTAAGCAGCTCTGCTCTGTATTTGAGGTAGGAAAATAGGGACAATAGGAAGTTTAAGCCTATCCCAGCCTTCTTGGTTTGCAAGGGGATGGAGGAGCCAGCAGAGCATCAGAGTAGGAGCAGCCTCAGTGATGCTCCAATGCTGGTTCTTAATGCTCTTAGGAACAAATAGGCTGGTTGGTCACACTGGCAGCTCCCTCCTGCCTGCTAAGTGGGAACCTAGTGGGTAACCACCATGTTTTGCCTTTAATACACGACTTGGGGAAGAAACTTAAAAGAAGAGACTACACACAGCAGCTCTTGCGCTCTTCCCCTTTGCCTGAGCAGCAGCAAACCTCAGCGGTTTGGAGGAAGGAAGAAAGCTTCTTCATGCATGTTCAATATGTATAAAGATCCATCTGTATATATGTATGTATTCACTCTGATTTGGTGCAAGGGAGCCAGCAGAAATGCCTCCTGGCACCTCAACAAGAACAGCTACCCTAACAGTGCCATGGGGCCAGGCAAACAGCCCATGCTCTGCTTTAGGCCAGTGAGCAGTGCTGCTTTACTTTTAAGATACTGACTGTAGTTGCACAAGAGATGGCTGAGAAGTGAGGCCCGATGCAGCAGAGCACTTCAAACTGCTCTGAAGTGTTTCCCTGCAGCAAGGACTTCTGTAGCTATTTGGCTTCCACTTATGTCAAAAAGCACTTTGCAATCCAGTTTGCTGGGGGAAGAGCGAAGCGCATCTCGAAGGCAAGACCTATTTTATGGTCTCCTACAGCAGGTCAGTGGTGTTGTACGATGTCTGCAATGGTCCATGGCCCTGCAGCCACAGAGCAGCTCCTACTCTGTTTATCCCTGGTCTGAAATCATGGATGAAATCAGAGCTGCCCTGATGTCAGTCTGGGGAGGTTTTGCTACTTGTTCAGCGCAAGGTTTTAATGGCTTTACATGATCACAGCAGACACAAAAAGAGCTCACTTCATTTAACACATCCAAAGTAGTTAAGATCAAGGAGAAACAAAAGGGTTATCACGCTCCCATTAAACTTTCAGCATCTGCTTTCCTGCATGAATGATGTCCTCTATTTCCCTCTCATCAGCTAGAGAGGACAAGTTATTCCTTCAGCCCATCAAGCTGTTTAGGTCTTTGCCAGTGGCAGAGCCTTGGACCTTATTCATTCTCCTCCTTTCCCTGTAGCCATCATACCTCTAATGGTGAGTACTTTTATTTGCTCTAACACCATTCAACTACCACAACTGCAATCTGCAGGTGAGACCAGAGGCATCCCATTGAGCTGGGAAACTGGTAGAGGCAGAAATCACCTTTCTGCAGCACTCGGCCATTTGTTGAATGATAAAGCACAGCATGACAAGAGCTTCTGGTTTTAGGCTTTAATTATTAAAGGCAGCACAATAATTCTGAAGCATGGGAGGGCTTGGGATTGATTATCAAGGAAACCCTCACAGGAAGCAGTGCTCTCAACTTCTCTGTGTCCCACTCCTCCCATTGCTGTTGAGGAGCTAAATAATCCCTCCAGGAACATTATCAATCCATGCAGCTTGGCCATACCAGAGAAAACCCCAGCTATGCAATTAAACTAGCTCTCCTCTCCTTGCATCCATCTCCATCCATGCATGCAAGGAAACAGAGACAGATGTGCATGGAAAACACTGGATTTCCAGGAGCAGAGCCCCTCTGGAAACCCTCCTGCATGCAGCTCTGTGTTTCAATGGGAGCTCCATCCAGCACACACAGCGCTGCACCTCAGAGATGAATGAGTTAATGGGGGGGTCCCCGTAGGGGCCAGAGCTCCAACCGCACAGCACAGAGCAAACCAAGAGCCACGCGCGGAGCCGGGGATGCATAAACTCACACTCAGCTCAGGTCCCAGGCGCCCGTATTGCTCCGACACCCAAAAGCCCCTCCGGTCCTCCAGGGCAATGTAGGGCTTGTCGGGATACCTGGCTCTGAACTTCTTGAGGAAGCCTCCTTCGAAGTCAGCCAGCACCCCATCCATGTCCACCAGCACCCGCAGAGCCCTGCGGGACCCCGCTGCGGGGCCGGGACCCCTGCCCAGCCCTGCGAAGGGGCCGCAGCGCCGAGGCCGGAGGTGCAGGAAGCTGCTCAGCAAGATCATGATGGAAAGGGGCTTAAGCAGGGGATTAGGGGGTTCTCCGGGCAAAGGGGGGGGCTTTATTTCAAGCACGGCCCCTCGCAGCGGAAGGGAAGAGCGGGAGGGTACAAGGGGGATGCAACAGGGAGCAGAGGGGCTGCAAGGGGGGATGCAAAGACCGGTGCTCGCCTCCTCCCCACCCCATCCCTTCCTTGCAGCGCAAGCGGCAGCGGGACCCGGTGTTCGGCGGTGCGTTCGCCCCGACCCGGCAGTGCAAAGCACAGTTCCTCTTCCCGGTGCCCGACCGAGCCCGGAGCCGCGGCACCGCCTTAAAGCGGCACAAACGCGGTGCGACGGCGCCGATCCCATCCGCCCGCCCCTTCCCCGTAACGGCGGCTCCACTGAGCCCCCTGCCTCAGTTTACCCGAGTCCCAGCCTGGGGGTACCCGCAAAGACCCCTCCAACCCCCGTCCCTGCGAGCGGGTGCTGGGGCGTACATAACACAGTGATTTCTGCAGCTAATTTGACCTAAAATACACCAATTTCAACCACTTCATGCTCTGTGCAGGTTCTAGCTCGATGCGACACAGATCTGTCCCCACGGGTGACAATGGGAACCTTTAAAAGACAAAACTGGCCCCAAAAGGAGTGCTGGGGGCACATCATGGTCCGTGTATTCTGAACACAGGACCATGGATCACTGCAGTAGCAAAACACTGCAGGGATTTGAGCTGCTAAAGGAGGGGGAAGCCTCTGAGTGTGACTAACGGGATTAGGCAACCGCTGAGCTGGGAAAGATCTCGATCGGTGGCAATAATACAGCTTTAGCGATTGCAAAGTATTTCATCTTTTAATTCCAGAGGGTGTTCCAGCACAAGGCATCGTCCTTGCTCGGCAGAAAGGGCAAATGAGAGATCAGGTGGCTTGGGAAAGGTCATGGCGTGAAGAACTGGCAGCAGGGCTGTACACGGTGGTGAATGTTGACAGCGAAGGAAAACGTGAAGTTTTAAGGCTGGATTCTGCTTTCCCTTGTGCCAAAGGCATTTGTGTACGGTGAGGAATGGGGTTTCAACACACCTTAATGTGTCTGATGAAGCAGTGAGAGAACACGCGTACATCCCACAGTGAGTCCTTCTGTGTGAAGGACTGAAGGGTACTTCTCTGCCCTCCAGCTCCCACAGCGATGGAGCACACAGAGAATCCTGGTTTGGGTTGGAAGGGACCTTAAAGCTTCTCCAGCCCCTGCCATTGCAGGGACACCTTCCATAGAGCAGGATGCTCCAAGCCCTGTGTCCAACCTGGCCTTGAGCACTGCAGGGATGGGGCAGCCACAGCTTCTCTGCGCCAGCGCCTCAGCACCCTCACAGGAAAGAACTTATCTCCAACCTAAATCTGTTTCAGTTTGAACCCATCACCTCTTGTCCCGTCCATACAGTCCCTGACGCAGAGCCCCCCTCCAGCATCCCTGCAGCCTCACTCAGACACCTGCAGGCTGAATGAGGCCCCCATTCCGTCCTCCGGGCTGAGCACCCCCGTATCTCAACACGGGGATGATATTATTATCCCATATCTCAACACGGGGATGATATTATTATCTCATAGGGCCACTTCGGAGGAGCGAACCCCACACAACGACCCCCGCCACTTCACCACCCCCACTCCCCCTCAGGGAGAAACAACGACCACACACCCCCCCGCGTCACGCTGACGCCACCGTGACGTCATCACGCAGCCCTGCTGAGTCACCGCTCCCGCTCCTCCTCCCTTAACGGGGGAGGGGGGGGGAGAAGGCGGTGGTTGCCATAGCAACTCGATTTCCCGCGAGAGCTGGCCAAGCGGCGGAAGTGACGCGCTGCGGCGGCCGCTGATTGGCTGGGCGGGCGGGTCGGCGGCGGCCGTGAGCGTCCACCGTGCGCGCTCCCGCGAGCCCCGCGCGCGCGGCCGCGCCGCCAGCCGCCAAGATGGCGTCGGCCCTGGAGCAGTTCGTTAACAGCGTCCGGCAGCTGTCGGCCCAAGGTGACCGCGGGAGGGCCCCCCCGGGGGCGGTGGGTGCACAGTCGGAGCTTGGAGCGAGGGGTGGAGGCCGCGGGAGCCTGCGCGGCTGAGGGGGGCGGGCCGCGGCCTTCCCGCTGCCTCACGGCTCCCCCCTTAGGGTCGTTCTCCTGTGGGGCCTTTACGGGCTGTGGGCTCGGAGGGGTCCCGGTGGGGTTGGGCATGGTTTGGAAGGGCCGGCTGCTGAGGAGGGAAGAGGTGCTGGCGGAGTGCAGTGGAGCCGGCACTGCGTCTGAGGCTGGAAATGCGAAGGGGAGGAGGGGCACCGCAGGGGCTTTAACGAGGGTTTGGCAGCCCGGTCTGTCACCTCAGTGCTGAACGTGCAAGCTGCGGCGTTTAAAGTGCTCTTCACGAGCGGTGGTCCTTGGGGATAAAGCAGAGCATGAACAACCATAAAAGTGTATGAGAGGAAGGCTGAGACTTCACCTCAGTTACCATAACCCAAGCGATTAGGAAAGGTTTTAATAACCGTAGTTAGAATCCTTTCGTTTCTTTGCCAAACTCCTGCTTTCCCTGTGCGTGGGCACAGCGGTTCCTGGTTCTTGAACTTTCTATGTTGATGCTTCCTATAATGTGTTTGGAGGGTTGCTCTGCATGGGATGTTTGCTCCTTGGGGCTGATCACGAGTTGATGCTTTCCTCTGTGTCCCCAGGCTTTATCTCTGGATGGAGCCCCAACTTTCTCTTGCATTGGTTTAATTTATTGAATATAGAGTGTTTTTACAGGGGGGTATCAGATACAAGACACAAATTGTACCTAAAAGGTGTGAATACAAAGATGCTTCTTTGTTTACCTGGGACACGTTTTACCACAAGGTTTTGTGGATGCAAAAAGGGGTCTGGTTGACTTGATGGAAGTTCTTTCATTAGGGATGAACCAGGCATTCCCTTGAAGAAGTAAATCCAGGGAGGCTGCTGGAGGCTGGGAGAGCCCATGGGAGAAGCCTGTGTGCCCACGGTGGTGGTGTTGGTTTCTGGTTCTTGGCATTTGGCTGCATGGAAAATGACATAAATGGATTAGCTGGGCCTGGTGTGGGTATGTCTGTGTACACTGCAAGCTGTTCAGTGGTGTTGGTGGGTAGAGGGTTGTTCAGGAGGGGTTTAGCTTTGGTTTGTAGAGGAATGTCAGCTGATAGCTGTAATGTGGGAGGATTTCTTACTAGGGAGCTCACCAGAACTAAGGTTTTCAACCTGTTATCAAACTATGGAACATTTTACAAACCCGACCTCTTTCCATGCTTATAGCTGGAATTTGGATTCCATATGGAGAGAGCGGTTTGGAGGTGAGGGCTCTTGGCCCCTGTTTAGAACTTTTGATGCTTCTGTTGATTCAAATCCAACATTTCATTGCCAGGGCTTCCCAGGTTTTCCTTTTTCAAAGGAAAAGGCCAAGAGAGTTGAGGATAATGTATCTTTATGAATGGAAGCACTGTTCCTCTTCTTACGAAGATTTTTATAGGGGAGAGAGAACCTCTGCTTTTCCTCTCTGATCTGCAAGGATTGAACATTCAAACAATCCTCTGCTACAGCAAAGAATAGTTTTAATTCAAGTAAGGGGGGGGGGAAGAGCTTGAAAGCGGTTTGTGACAATTAATCTGCTTTCTTTGTAAGGTTTTTGGGCTTACTGTACCTTCCTAATTCAGATTAGTTGCCTTTCATGCTGTGTTCATGGCTCACAACAAATAGAGCACCACTGTAGTTTTAATTATGCAAACCAGATTGAAGAATAAATCTTTAAAGCCTTTTCTTGTAGGCGCTTAGTTGTAATGTTAATGTCTGCTTCAGAGAAACATGGTTATGAGCAGAGCTGGAAAGTGGTACATAGGGCATTTGAGAAGCAGCAAGGAGCAAGCTGCGGTGTTGGGATATTGTGGAGGAGACTGGGTTTGGTCCTGTTTTGTTTGGGTTTTTTTCCCTTTACAACACCCAGAAGGTACAAGTGGAGATGAATTTACCCACCAGGCAAAATACTCCGTGGCAGTACACTGGTCAGAGTTTGGTAGATTTGGCTTAGGTGGAGCTTGGTGGTGATACAAGACCCTGCAGCCCATCTCTTGAGGTGAGCTGATGCTCTGTTTCCTGCTGGGTTTGTGTTCTAAGGGCTTCCTTTGCAATCACAAAGGTTCACTGTCACATATGGTGGGTACCTCGCTGTTGAAAACTAATGCCCATTGTATTAAAAGTAATTTCTCTGGGTGATGCTGCTTTTTCCTCAAGTCATATAGGGCAGGAGGAGTGTCATGAAGTATGGCAATGTGTGAGTGTTCTCCCATTAGTCTAACACCATGTTCTGTGTTTCAGGGCAAATGACCCAGCTTTGTGAGTTGATCAATAAGAGTGGAGAACTGCTGGCAAAAAACCTTTCCCATCTGGATACAGTGCTTGGTGCCCTGGATGTGCAGGAGCACTCATTAGGTGTTCTGGCTGTCTTGTAAGTGGTGCTTTCTTTCAGTTAAATATCTTAGTGTGTTGCCTGGAGTTTTAATACCGAGTTGTCCCCCAAATGTTCTTCTTTTGTGTGTTTTCAGTCTGTGTTTGTTAGAACAGTGCTTAGTGATGTGCATTTAGTAATAAAACCACCTCAAACTTATGTTTTCCAAAGGAAACCTCTGGAGGAGGTAAATGCCATTACTGCCAAGTGTTAACATTAGGGGTTGTTTTCCTTATGGCTGTATCTATAAGTATTTTTCCAGATGTATTCAGCAAAAAGGTATAAAACTGACTTTTAAGACTGTGAGTGTGAAACAACACTTTTTCTTTTCCAAGGGTTCTTCTGGCACTTCTTGGCTGTTTGTCTCTTGATAGCACTGAAGCTCTTGCTGTTGTCTGTAGTTTAAGATAATACTTGAATTGGTGGTGCTGTGGTAAAGATATTTGGCCTTAAAGCTCCAACTATTGTTTCTAGCTGTACCTAACTATAAATGGAGCATCTACAGGTTTTGCTATTACTTAACAGTTCTCTTTTAAAAGGAAAGATCAGAATCCTGGTACTCGTTCTGCTACCCTTTTGAAACAAAATTACTGTAATACATAGAGATAATGCAGTTAAATATTACAACTTAGCATCTCAAAATGCATTATGGACTTTACAGCAAGCAGGACATCAGGACCGTGTTAGCAGAATTGTATCATGGGGTACATGGAAACAGTCATTAAAACAGGTAGAGGAAGGAGATAAGTGTTTAGAGGAAAGAGAATCATAGACTGGTTTAGGTTGGAAAGGACCTTAAAGCTCTTCAAGTTCCAAACCCCTGCCATGGGCAGGGACACCTTCCAGTAGACCAGGTTGCTCCAAGCCCTGTCCAGCCTGTCCTTGAACACTGCCAGGGATGGGGCAATAATATGTAAAATGGATTATTTGAAGAGGTGGTATCAGCAGAGTGTACTGATAGCATGTAAGAGAGGGGTTTTCCCATAGGTTTTGTGGCATTTCTGGGATGCACAGGGATTCATTGCCCTGAAGTGAGCATAATCATGGCTCATCCTACAGAAGCAGCAATGTGCAAGCCTATAGGGTGCTAAGGAACCACCAGGCAGTGAAGAGAAAATACTCCTAACAAGAGATACACATCTAATGATGTAATTGCTGAGATAACCTTGAGCACATTCAAGCAGGAGGTGGCTGTAGGAAAGGCAGAAGTGACCAGAGAGGTTATGTGGCCGAGTATTACAACTCATCATCATTAGCCAGTGTTTCTGTTCCAACTATTGTAGCAGACAAAATGATCTTTGCTTGCCATAGTTTGTTCTAAATTGCAGTTTGCACTAGATTGAGAATGGGGGTGTGCAGGGAAAGCGTATTTGCAAACGTGTAGCTCATCTGCCATCTGTCGTAAACACTTTGGATTTGTTTGCAAGCATCTACATGCATCCACAGAGCTTATTTTAATGAAACTCCAAATGTGAAGTGCTAACCCTGTTGTTTGTTTGCTTGGTTTAGGTTTGTGAAGTTTTCTATGCCCAGCATCCCTGACTTCGAAACGTTATTCTCGCAGGTGCAGCTTTTTATCAGCACTTGTAATGGCGAACACATCAGATATGCAACAGACACTTGTAAGTTAAGCTTACTTTCAGACTTGATATGGTTTTTAATAGGTATATACTGATTTTTCACTGTGTTGATTTTTTTCTTTGTGGTTTTTTTTACTGTATTTAGTTGCTGGCCTGTGCCACCAGTTAACAAATGCCCTTGTGGAGAGAAAACAGGTGAGCAATTATCATCTAGTATATATAAGCTACCTACGTATCCAAGCTCTTAAAAGGGACATGCCTTGGGCAGCATGGTCTAGTGTGAGGTATCCCTGCCCTTGGCAGGGGGTTGAAGCTACATGATCTTGAGGTTATTTCCATCCCTAACTGTTCTATGATTACAGTCTCTTGCTCCATAAAGGTCTGCCATGAACTTCAAGTTATGTATTTTTGTGCAGCTCCTTATTTGTTGAGTTTACTCAGAGGAAATGAACCTAAACAAGATTTTCCAGCTTTCTTTAAGGAAAACATAGGGAAGATGAATTTTTAGGGGGAGAGTCACATAAAATCGTGCTCTCTCACACAAAGTACGGAATGTGTGGTACCCAGAATGTTCTTCAGGCAACGTGTGCAAGAGTAGGAGAGAGCTGCAACAATTATTAGCACTGGTGAGTCAGTGATACTGGTTTCAGTGTTATTCTCACCAGTGTTATATAATGTTCTTAATGAAATGCCTCAAAATGCGAAGGAAACTTGATTAAGAAATAGTTGACCAATGTTTCTGTTGCTAAGACACTGATTTTTTTCAGGCTACTTCAGTGAAATCTAGCCTGAAGGAGAAGCAGAGATCAAGTCTGGTCTAAGCGGAGCAAAGCAAGAGCCTTGCCTTTATTACTTGGTGGGAATCATGTCATGGGGTCAAGAAAGGCTTTTGTATCAGTGCAGATTTCTCTATTCCTGGTGAGGATGGCTTTATGGAGCAGAATTGATGACTTCATTTAGCTTAGCAGGAGAAGCAGGTTGATTTTATTGTCTGAGAGACTGCAGTATCCTACACAAAGGGAACCTCAAGTTAACTCTTACTGAATGGAACCTGTCAATTAGTGTTATTTTTCATTTGTAAGTGTCAACATAAGATCCAATGTGCTGCCATCTATGAGAAATTGTCTGAAAGAGATGTAATTTCTGACAGCCCCTGCGAGGAATTAGCATTCTCAGACAAGCCATAGACAAGATGCAGATGAACACAAACCAGCTGACCTCAATACATGCAGATCTCTGCCAGGTAAGGGGAGCTGTAAGGGCTTTTGGTGAGAGTAAAAGTGTATTTTATAAGTCAAACCTTTTGAGGAGATGCATGTTCACGTATTGCAGTGTAAAAATGCCTTTTAACTGGTCTCCAGTCATAATGATACACCGAAATAAAACGCCCTTCTATGCATTTTAAATGTGCAGTGCGTGTCCCCAGATCTTTGGTTTTGTTGATGACTCTTGAAAGTCCTTTATCATCTCTTCTCTCTGGGCTGAAAGTCACACACAGGCAGTGTAAGTGTAATACCCAGGTACTGTTTGCTCAGATTTGACAGAAAGCCAGTTTGTCTCAGTGTCTTTGGCCTGAATTTGCTCTTCTGTCTCATTTCTTGGCTCCTGGGACTTAGGGTTGGACAGGAATGTTTAGTGCAATATTTAGTGCAGGCAGTCTGGAAGGCCTGGAATTTCCAGCAGCTTTGTCTGTGTCTATTTTCTTTAGGGAATCAGATAATTTATAACAGCTCACAATCTGTGTTAAAGAATAATCTATTACAGCACTACTACATACCCTGTTTTGTCACTCTTGGAGGAGTGAGCTTTGTTGACTAGTACCAGATGAATTTAGTTTCAGCTTCTTCCTCCTGGAAATTTGAATGGAAATGGCTAATTTATGACAACCTGGTTTATTTTCTTGTAGCTCTGTTTGTTAGCAAAATGCTTTAAACCTGCCCTCCCGTATCTAGATGTGGACATGATGGATATTTGTAAAGAGAATGGGGCATATGATGCGAAGCACTTTTTATGTTACTACTACTATGGTGGGATGATATACACTGGGCTAAAGAACTTTGAAAGAGCACTCTACTTTTATGAACAGGTAACTTGAAATCAAATGGTAAGTCTCAAGTGTGACCTGTTGAAAGGAAATAGTGTATTGTAGCACTACTACAGTAGCATGTGGAGTACTGCTGAGACAACATATCTTTGAATTGCCACCAAGGAGAGCAGGAAAAGCTGTAAACCTAACATAGGGCACAAGCAGGCACGATAATTCTCATTCTTAACCTTAAAGATGTGATTCTACTGACAGATCTATATTTCTGCTCATCATTCACATGGGGTTTGGTTTAGTGTGTGTGTCCATCACAGTAATACATACAACCCGAGTTGGGTTTGTATTCACTGCTAGGTCTTTTATGACAGATACAGCCTGAACGGTGGTACTCAGCATAGAGTGAAGTAACAAGCAAGCTGTCCTTAGAGGTGTTTTCCTTTAAGAAGGTCTCTTCCAGCCAAGTAACTATTGCACCATAAAACTATGCGTCTCAAAGGTTGATGTTAAATTTATCTCACTATAAATATTTTTCAGATGCTTGTTTATTGCTGCTGGCATAGCAACGGCTCCCAGGCTGACACACACTATTGTGTGTTCTTAAAGCTAAACTCATGCAGTGGTTTTGCTAAGACCTTTGCTAGTTTTATGAGGAAAGTTACACTTCAAGGTTATTGCTTTCGTTTTCTCTGCGAAAGAAGATCAGATTTCCAAATTGGGAAAACTTAGTGTGTGAGAGAAAAAATGCTGTCAAATACGTGGCAGTTTCTGTGTGCAGATGTCAGCCCTCGAGTAGCTTAGCAGCATCGTAGTAAACTGAAATCCCTTTTCCTGATGCTGCAGGCCTCTTTCAGCATAATTAAATATGAGATCTGATGGTGGAATAGCTTTATAAAACCTCTTTAGGGATCTGTGTGAATCCAGGTTCTAAAGAAGTGTATAACCACTCCTGGTAACAAGTAGCTGCAGGTGATTTCTAGTACAACTTTTGAAGTAGACCAAGGAAAGACATTTAGATTTGATCTTAACAGGTTTATTTGAAGGTAGGCACCACTGTAACATGATGCATTTTGAGCAGCTTGCATAGAATTTACTGTATTTTGGATGATTAGTTTTGACAGAAGGTAGTTTAAAGCTTTAATGCTCAAAGGTGAATTTCATGTCATTGTATCCCTTCCACATGCAGCTTGAAACTGAGATTTTTCGTAATGCAATAGCTACCAGGACCTATCAGTAAGTATATTAAATTCCTATTCCATTTCTTTCTTTCTTGCTTAGGCAATAACTACTCCAGCCATGGCAGTCAGTCATATTATGTTGGAATCATATAAAAAGTATATTCTAGTTTCTTTGATACTACTTGGCAAAGTTCAGCAGCTACCAAAATACACTTCCCAGATAGTTGGTAGATTCATTAAGGTAAGTCTTTGCGAATACAGTTAAATAATAGAGCGATAAAGCTGAGTTTATTTTTCCTACCCTCATTTGATGGTACTGTTTAACATTGCAGATCATGGGAATAATGTGCCAGAGGACACCCTCCTGCTGCCTTTCTAGTGTATAATAGCTAAGGCGTGCCTATTACAAACATCATTGTTCATATTGGGGATATAGGTTTTTTCACATAAATTTGGAGGAACTTTAGGGTTAAATAGTACTTGCCACTGTTGTTTTCACTGATACTGCACATCCCTTGATAGCATTTTATGTTAGAACTCAAACAAGACTTGGCTTTCATTTGGCTTTCAGTGTCCTTGTAAGAACTTTCAGCCCATAACTTCATCTAGTTGAAGTATGACATGCTAAATGGTTTATTCCAGAACTCCACCTTTATAAAGAATAAAAGCTTCTGAAAAAGCTGCAAGTTTGGAGTCTGTAAGCATTGAGATTAGGAGGTGTAGGGTGGAAGAGAAAACTGATAGCGAGAGAGCTCCGATCCTCAATAAATAACACGCTTTTTAGTTAGTTCCCATTGAACACTGAGTTTATTGATTTGTGACCAAAATTGTAGAGTTCCCCAAATCTTCTTGTAACTCCAGATATTAATAAGCAAACTCAAACAGTTGCTACTTTAAAGTGAACAAATCTTCACCCTCTGATTCTCTGTTGGCTCTGCTGTGGTGTAGTGCGGTCAAGGATAACAGTGTCTTATAACCGATGAGCAGTGCCTGCGTACCTTGAATTCAGCTCCTTCATACACCGTTTGGCTAATGGCCTTTTCCTTGCACTGCCAGAACTCAAACTGTCATACAGAGGTCCCCAAATGAAGTTTATTAGATCTTATATTGGAGTAATACAGATTTAGCATATGAGGATCTTCTGCTGCTCTAATGCCAGGTACTGGCATCACCTATTTTGTTATGAGAGATGCTTGAACTACCTAAAATCTGCTTTTATGTCTGCATGGCTTCTCATGTTGAAGTAGTGAATAAAGGCTGGTTGAACACCATGTTCTACATAAAGGACTCTCATTTTTCTAATTTCAGCCCCTTAGCAATGCTTACCATGAACTAGCACAAGTTTATTCAACCAATAAACCCTCGGAGCTTCGAAACCTGGTGAACAAACACAGCGAAACATTCACAAGGGATAACAATATGGGGTTGGTTAAGCAATGCTTGTCATCTCTCTACAAAAAGAATATTCAGAGGCTAACCAAGGTAAGAGGAAGGGGTTGGTTTTGCTGAGGAATTGTGATTAGTTTTTCTCAGAGAGTATCTCTGGAATGTATGCAATTGAGAGCAAAATGATATTGCAGTAATGTCAAGGAGAAGTGAGTAAAGCTGAGATTTGTGACTCTGGAACAGATGAGGCTAAAATGCTCTATGTGGTAAACCACTTCAGGTGGCTACTTATGCTTTATTTAAAAGGTGGTTAAATGCTTGTGTCTATCAAAGGGGTTTGCCCATAAGATTTTAATACATAATCAAAGAAGATGAGAGCGCAGCGACCCGGTGACCTTCATCTGTGTTCAGAAGGTAGGAAACCTGAACTTTACAGGCTGCTTGATTAGAGAAGAGTGAGTGAATAGGACAGGGTTTGGAAGTATCTGAAGTAAGGGGAAAACCAGAAGCAGTGGAGCAGTGTGCTCCTTCATCTGAGAGGTCAGATTAATCCTTAAAGATGATCAGGGGAAAGCTCTCTTATGGCAGGCGCAAGTGATGTTTGCTGCAATAGAACTAACCTCAGAAGGAATGCAATACGTGCGTCTCTTGAAGGAGATTCAAGGGATGGACAGCCACCTTATTCATGTCAGAAGGTGAGGGAAGAGGTTGGGCATGGTCAGGACTGTACTTGGGGTAAAAAGAGTGAGCAGAAATGGAGTAATGACTCCATTAGTTTTGTCTGTGTATGTGAACAGTGTAAGATTCACGTCTTCAGAGGAAGAACTGACTTCTCTCTCATGGGGCTTTTATAAGTAATAACTGGGTCCAGTTGTTTTTTTCCATTGGGCTTCACAGATTAGGAAAGTTCTTCACATCTAGCTTTAATGCTTTGATACTTTCTACATTTCAGACGTTTTTAACATTGTCATTACAAGACATGGCAAGTCGAGTGCAGTTGTCGGGGCCCCAGGAAGCAGAAAAATACGTCCTCCACATGGTGAGACCTGGGACTTGGCTGAACTATCCTCACGTAAAACTTGATCCAGCGTATTTTAAGTGTCTGGGTTGGTGGTGGATGTTCTGAGTGGGTGAAGAATGGTTCCCTTTCAGGGTGAAGCAAATACTGTCAGTCTGCTGTGGTGTTTAGACTGTTCTCAAAAAGTCATAACAGGATTCTCCACCATGCAGCATTTGTCTTTGGGAAGCTGTTAGGAAATAAGAAGCAAACAAGATGATTCCACGAGGAGCTTATGTGTTGTAGTTACTCAAAATTCTCTTCTTGGTGATGCCTTACGTTAAACCTTTTCCCATTTCAGATCGAAGATGGTGAGATCTTTGCAAGTATTAATCAGAAAGATGGTATGGTCTGTTTCCATGATAATCCTGAAAAATACAACAATCCAGCTATGCTCCATAACATTGATCAGGAGGTAAATCTTTAAGATCTTAACTGCATTTGGAATTGCTACCAGAACACCTTAGCCTGTAATCAGAGAGCTCCTGTGAGAAGCCAGCGTAGGTGACTTGCATGAAGAGATTGAGGACTGTGAATCATTATTAGACTATTTCACAGTACTGGTCTTTAAAGGGGGTTTAGATTGATAGTCAATTACTGTCAACACATTCCGTATTGTATCCTCTACAGTTTGAGATGTTTCAGCAGACTGACTTCTTGATGTCGATGTGAAGTTACTTGAACTGAATAGACTGGAAAGATTGGGTTTAGAGTTTTAGCCTTCAAGGATCACTTCTGCTGGCTGTCAATAACCCGCCTGTAAGCTGAGGTGATTGACCCTCACGGGGCTGTCTGTCAGTGGCCTTGAAAAGGATTATTAGGAAGACATGAATCAAAATAAGGGAATAAGAAATCATGTGATACTTCTGAGAGATAAGGGATTAGAACATTTTGACATGGAACTTTGGTGATGGCAAGAGTTATTGGTTCTACACAGTACAGCCATGAAGTATCTTGAGCAAGCTGGACTAAGTAATTAATATGTATTTTTAAGATGCTGAAATGTATAGAGCTTGATGAACGACTGAAAGCCATGGATCAAGAGATCACTGTGAACCCTCAGTTTGTGCAGAAGGTAAGCGATTTAATGTCTTGCAAGAGATTAAGTGCAATACGTGTCGCACTGAATGTCAATATTTGCAGTGTTAATTACATATTAATATATGCGTAAACATTGTGCTTTAAAACACAAGTGAAGCGCATGTTATCTGATACACACTTTATTTTCCTACCTGCTAACTTCAAAGACCTGTCTGCCTCAAAGGTAAACCTCAGATCTGTCTGTGAAACAAACTAACTCTCTCCCTTGCAGAGTATGGGCTCTCAAGAGGATGACTCAGGGACCAAACCATCCAGTTATTCTTGAAATTAAGTGTTGCTCACCACTCCGCTTTCAAGTAAAAGCTTATGAAAGAATCACGCCTGGAACAGGGCATTGAGGAGTTCCACGAAGAGAGCAGAGAGAACTGAGCTTTGCTTTTCACCTGGACATTAAGAAAATAAAAGAACACCCTCTCAGTACTGTATAATATCAGAAATATTCTCTGCAAAGAAAAAGGAAATCTCAAAAAGAAACATAAAAGTCTGTTGTGGATTTATTTATCTTCAGATTAACATCGTTAATGCATTAAATAATCTACCTTTTGTTTTAAAGGGTTTGAATGTTGCTGTGTCTCTGTAGCAGTCCTTTATTTCCCTTCTGCAAAAGAAAAGTGTTATTCAGGGAAGAATACAAACTAGTGTTGGTTCACATCCGAGATAATTCCTCGTTCTTTACTCTGTATTTAAAGTTGGCTCAAAGTGCAGATGTGTATGTATGGCGGGGGAGAGAGCTGGAGTTTCACTCTCTACATGATGATTTGCCTATGCCCGGCATAGCTGGCTGCTGTCTATTAAAGGATGAACTAAGACCTGTGTTCTTCCCAGAAGGATGAGCATATTAATGAGTCCTTGTGAGGTGGATGTGCTGAAAAACCCAAATCGCTGCAGGGAATCTGGACATGACGGCTATTGATGGTGTTAAATTTCTGGTACAGAATGTCTCTTAATATTTCCTCCTGGGTCTAACTTATTTGACCTAAACAAAAGGATATTTGGAAGAGCTCAGTGTTCTGAAGAATTCTAGATAGGATGTTGTTTATGCTGAAAGACATTTAAATCTTCGTTTCTATCCAGCTGGCATGAAAGTATTCAACGGGCTGGAAACCAGTTCAAGTGAAGGTGATGCTGTAGATCTTTGTTTTCAAAGAAAATAATTCTCCATAGAACACAAACAGAATTATTCTTTAGAGCTCTCAAAAGTCAGGATTTTACTTGGAAATAGCATGCTGGAATCCTACCTGGGTTTAAATTCACTATTTTGAACATAAATGCTTGGGGTTTGGATGCTTCACCCCTAAAATCAGTGGGCTCTTTTTCTGTAGTTCTCGTGTATCTGATGATTCTCTCTGTTCAGACACCTTTGGCACACTTCATGTAGGTGCAAATCTCCTACTATCAGGCATAAATAAACCTGTCATCAAGTCAGAACATGAGAAGCTCAGCACCCAGTGCTTCCTACTGAAACGCCTGACTAAGAGCTGCTTGCTGCTGTGAACCTGCCAGCTTTGTTTCAGGTGCTGAAGCAGGAGCTGAGCTTTCGTGGCGGTTGCCGTGTGCAGTTTGTATGTATTGAGGTCACCCATGGTTGAAAATGGCCCATTTGTGCTTCCAGCGCTGATACAGAACCCCTGGGATTTTCACTTGGAATTGATGTCTTAATTCCAGCAGAGCCTCTGTGACAACGGGTGCTTTCTAGTAGAAGGGATATGTCCCCAGGTGCTTGTCTGCGTGGTGAAAGATGTCTTTAAGAGTTTCAAATTGCAGTTTAGTATCAAACACAACATAATCCTTAGTGTTAGCAGCTCACCATTGAGTACTGGTGCTTCCTGTCATATGCACTTGAGTATTTATAGGCAACTTTTACACCTTAGGTTTTTTCATCGCTTGCCTTACTGGTCTTGTAACTACAGGTATTTATCATGTTTGAAGGTGTATTTTTCCTGGTTAATCCCGCAGTGACTTCAGTGCTGAACATACTTATGCAATTCTCCTCTCTGGTCCCATGGAAGTGTTACATTAGTAATCATTAATGCTGCAGCACAGAGCTGGATTGTCAAAGTGTTCACAACTGGGTGGCAGCCACTGAAAGGGCTGCAAATGACTAACCCCAAAACTACTACCTGTAAAAGAATGTGGATGGCTTGTCTTTCGTTGCCCAGGGCTCAGAACGTGACAACCAGAGCTGTCCATGTTGCAGTGGCCGGGCTTTTACACCACCAGTTGCTACTTGTGAGCGAGGACTTAAAATCTCAGAGCTGCAGGATGGCTTTGGGGCCATGGAATTAGAAGCAAGCTAATAGATGCAGTTGGCAAATAGCAGCTACATTTTCCTCTTCTTTTTATTCTTGCCTAAAGTAACTAAAATAAATCCATGCTCACATCAAAAGGATGGTAGAAATAGCAATGTAATGGATGAAATGTTACATTACACTAGATTTCTTAACCTGATTTCTTTAAGGTTCCTTTTCTGCTGTGGATAGTTGTGCTGTTGAAGATGCAAAATCAGGTCCCACCTGTAGAATCCATAGATAAAGCATTCACCGAAAGTGCTTCAGGGGAGAGGGCTTTTAAGTAAGAGTTTGATAAACAGAGTCTGGCATCTGCGTGGCTGGAGATACTATTGAAATTAAGTCAGATTTTTAATGAAGCAGCTCATTCAAGTCTTGGAACTGATTGCATGGGCTGTGGTCAGCTGAGCTGCATTGAGAACGCTTGAGCTTTCTGGTTTTAATTTGTATTTATTGCAGGGAAGGGCTTTTGAACAAGTGCAGGAACACTGTGTGCTGTGCTCCTCTAAGCTGAGGCTCTCTGCGGTCCTGTGTCTGGCGCTTCCCATCGTGCACGGACACAAGATGTGTCCGTGAGATACTGAGTGCGTGCTTTGATCTCTGCCTCCTCTTTTCATGTAGTTAGCAAAGAGAAAATGCAGTTGTGAAGGTAGCATTAAATGTGCAGCTACACTTCTTAGCCACAGGAGGGATGTCTGATTCAGTTACTATTAGCAGGCATTAAGATGTATTAAAGAAGAGATATTAGAAGCTCTCTGTGTGCAGCCACCCCTCCTGGTTTTGTGCCACTGAGGAGCCATGGTTGGTGACCTCTGCTAACACACCCGTGCTTCTGCCTAACTCCAGCTGCCTTCTGCGACACAGCTCTTCTCCAGAACAACCACCGTGTGCTGTCACGGACGCTCTGTATAACCTAGGAGATGTTTTCCACCCCAGCTGAAGAGGTTAGTCCTGAGCTGTTGTTTAAATGTACCATTGGCAAATAAAGCTAATAAACGAGTCGTTCTCAGTTTGTCTTAAATGAGACAGTAGCTCTTTTATATTGGGCTTTGCCTTAGGAGTTTTGGGGGGTCTTTTGCTCTTGTTGCTCCTCAGGATGTGTGATTTTGGCTGCTAGTGCAGCAGTGTCCTCTCTCAGGGCTGGTCCAAACCCCTCTGGTAGCTTGTCCAAGCTCTATGGAATTATCTTGAGTAGAAACTAGTTCTTCTTGTGCAGACAGTGCATTTTCCTTGGGAAGTGATGGTACCGGTGTCCAAGATGGGATCCAGGATTAGATGTTGGATCAAATACTTACTTTGGTATCTTTGTCTGACAGTTGTTTTCTCCAGAAGTAGAATTTAGTCCATACACGATGGCAAGGCAAATGTTGTAGTGGCATTGGTGATACCTGCTCTTTCTTGGGATATGAGTGCATTTAACTCAGGGGAATGAGCTATCCTGTTACCTTGTGGAAGCCTTACTGCTTTTACCACTCCGACGTAAAGCGAATGGTGGGGGGCTCCAGTACTTCGTCTTTTTGAAGCCTGGAAGGATTAACAGTTCACATGGGATTTGGTTTATCTTTCCGTCAGTTTTCTAGTGATAGCGATAAAACTCCTTACTCTGAAGAGGAACTGGCGTAGTTTAATGGAGAACTGGCATTGAGGAGCCTGCAACAAGCACGTTTAACTGTGCCTGCTCCCCTCTTCCACGTTCTACCCTGTCCTAACCCTCCAATGTTAACAGTTTAATACCCTACAGTGTTAATAGTTCAATGACCTCGTACCCATCGCGTGCTTTATAACGCAACCCAGGCCCGCCTCAGCTGAACCCTCAAATCACCTCAGCGCGGCCCCCGCCGCGCACGGCGCCTGCGCGACCCCGCCCGTCAGCAGCCATGCGGCCCGCACCATCTGGTGCGGGAAGAGGGGGGAGCGGAACCCGCTCCGAGCACAGCCCCTGCGGGGTGGCAGGAGGCGGCTCGTTCTCTCTGGGCTCCTGAGGAGCGGGCACTGTTGTCCGCTCTCTGCGGTGCGACGGCGAGGCACGGCATAGCGAAAGAAGGAAGGAGGAGCGTTCCGGACCTTCTTATTCTCCCCCTCTCTTAGTAATGGTTTTGCCCAGTCCTTGCGGAGAGGGAGGCCGTGGGCCGAGTCACTGCGCGCCGGGGGGGAGCGGGGGATCGTGTGGAGCGCGGCGGAGTGGGGAGGTCCGGCTCGGAACCGCGCTACGAACCCACTCCTCCTCCTTCTCTCCCGCTTTGCGCTCCCTCTCCTCGCCGCTCCTCGACGGCGGCGGGTGTGCAGCCGGGAAGCTGCCGCCTCCTCTTCCCCCCGAGCTGCCGGTAGGGATGGTACGGGCCGGTGGGTCAGTCAGTGTCAGGCGCCCGCTGGCACCGCACGGGACGGGCCGGGGCGGAGGAGCCGGAGCCGCGGTGAGGGCGGCCGGGGCCGGGCCGGGGCCGGAAGGGGGGGCAGGTCCGGGGCCGCTGAGCAGAGCCGGTTACCCCCTTGAGGGCCTTCGGGCACGGGGAAGCTGCGCTGGTGGTGTCCGGGCACGGAGGTCCGCTCTGACAGACCCCAGCCTGTCCCGGTACGAGCAGAGGTATCCGGTCACGGGGGGTCCGGTCCAGCCCGGCTCCCCGCTGGTGCTTGCGGTGTCCCGGCTTACTGTCGTTAACCCGGGCTAGATCAGCGCTAGTCCCACCCTGTCATGGTGCGAAGGGCTGGGCCTTGCTCAGGTTACCCCGTGGTGGAGCTGTGCTGGTTCTTCAGGCTGAGCTAAAGGGCAGCTGCTCCTGTAGGGATACAGAACGGGACCTGTGATGACCAGGCCCAGGAGGTGCTTGAATATCTGTTGTTATGATGCTTGAATATCTGTTGTTCTTTCTCCCTTAGCCTCAGGAGCCCTGACGCATGTGCTGAGCGCTCACTATGAATGCTATTGTTGCCCTCTGCCACTTCTGTGAGCTCCACGGCCCTCGCACCCTCTTTTGTACTGAGGTTCTACACTCACCGCTCCCCCAAGGTGCGAGCAGCGGGGACCTCTCCGGGCAGAATGAGCAGGCAGAAGAGGAAGAAGGTGGCATTCAGATGAGCAGCCGCATCCGCTCGCACAGCCCGGCAGAAGGTGCCAGCGCCGACTCCAGCAGCCCAGGGCCAAAGAAGTCAGACATGTGTGAGGTAAGTGTGAAGATCTGTGTGTGGACAACGGTGTCCTTTGGCTTAACTAAAGGGCTCTTGGATTCTCTAATGCAAATGCAGTTGTTTGAGAGAGGAAAAAAAGTTATCTGTGCTTGTTTCGTATGTGCCAGAAGATCTCTGAGTCCTCCGTGACAAGGGGATAAGGATCTGTTGTTGAGTGTATAGACCTTGACAAGATGGTGTCTTGAGGTCTCTGTAAGCCTTTTGTTCTGTGAATCTCTTGTGGCTGAGAAATGCTTTCCTTATGCTCAAAGAGCATGTATTTTATAGGGTCTGATCATTTATTAATAGTCATTTTAAGAGCAGTGTTGATTAGGAAACAGGAAAGAAAAGGTAAAAGGCACTAAAGGAACAGAGTAAGCATATGTTCTCAGTCATTCTTGTCCTTGTCTCCTGTTAGTGCTTGTTCTGAGGTATTTGCTATTTAGTTTCCTTTAGGTTTTGGCCAATTTTGGTAGGTCAGTTGATGTCAGAGCTGCTGTTAACTGAATTTTACCACTTGTAGAGCCAGCACCAAATTCACAATCAAATTAAATAGTGGAAAATGAGCATAAAACAGAGGAAGTGTATCACACAATGTTCTGCGTGAGGAGCTGGGTCCAAGTCCTCACCCTGACTCCTGTTTCTTGTCTTTGAAGTAATTTCTGTTGTTATCAATAGGTGTAAGTAACATGTCCCTGTCTTTTGAAGGGAATATGCAGATGCCTTTGGAAACCTTAGACAACTGCATGCTCATTTATGGCTGGATTTGCTTTTCTATCTTCAGGGTTGCCGCTCTCTTGCAGGAGGACATCCTGGGTACGTCAGCCACGACAAGGAAACATCCATTAAATATGTCAGTCACCAGCACCCAAATCACCCCCAGCTCTTCAGCATCGTGCGCCAGGCCTGTGTTCGCAGCCTGAGCTGTGAGGTAACTGGGAGAACGGGGAGAAAACCTGGTCATGGCTTTAGGTATCAGCACTTTGCTCGTCCTGACTGCTCTGTGCAACCTGAAGCAAGGAGAGAATGGACATGCAAAGGCAGACACACAAGTCTGTCCATTCCAGGTTTGATGGTGGCTTTTAAGGTTGATCTTTGATAACTTTGAGGGTTCCTTCCTCCCACCTTGTGAGACTAAAAGTTTCCCTTTCTTGATTTTGCTCCTGGATGTTTATTGTTTTCCTTTGTAAGATGAACAGGTTTTGTAAGAACATTGGAATCTGTTTAGTGCCAAGGATTATCTGGTCTTTGTAGACCATTAACGTTCAACATCTCATAGAAATGAAGGGAGAGCCATTCAGATTAGTGAGCCTTTTTGTGTCAGGATCAGCAAAATCCCTTGTGGATTCTCAACAGTATTGTCATTGAATAGAGCTGAGTTCTTAAAATACTGTTAAATTGAAGCTTTTGTAGTGTTTGTAAGGTATCTCTGTAGGTCTGTTTGATCATGTGTTTTGGATAGCAGCCTAAAAAAGGCTTGGTTTATTCACTCAGAGTAGGAAGCTTTGTGCAGTTTATTACCACTTCAGCTGTGTAATCTGCTTAACTACTTTGGTGTATATGTCCTTGCCCTTCAGGTCTGCCCAGGACGTGAAGGCCCTATATTTTTTGGAGATGAACAGCATGGTTTTGTGTTCAGCCACACCTTCTTTATCAAAGACAGCCTGGCTCGAGGCTTCCAGCGCTGGTACAGCATCATCACCATCATGATGGACCGGATTTACCTCATCAACTCCTGGCCTTTCTTGCTGGGAAAAATCAGAGGCATCATTGATGAGCTTCAGGGCAAAGCACTTAAGGTAGGTCAGTGCACAGAGTCTGTTTGACTCAGCGTTAGTAAAACATTACAATAGCTGCTGTGCAACTGAGTCAAAAAGCTGATCCAGCTCATTGCAGTCAGGGTGGACATTAAAGTTGGCACAAGGGACAAGAGGATGGTGTGTGCCTGGGGTGTAGGAGGGAAGGAACAGGGTGCCTCTGACATTTTAGACCAGTTGTAACACACTTCTTAGACCTAACTGCTAGGCAGTAGCTCTGTTAGAAATTTAAGTAACTGAAGCTGGAAGGACCGTGCTTTTGGAATGCTTAATGGTAGTTTTAGACAATCGAAGAATAAGATGTCCCTTCGCTCTCTTTTCCCATAATTTACAGTGTATTTTGGATGATTGTGTGCGATGCACCTTTTCACTTTGTACTTTTATTGGGTATTTTTTGGCTCAGCACTACATAAACGTCTCTTACACTGCCCTTCTTCTGTGGTGTAGGTGTTTGAAGCAGAACAGTACGGGTGCCCTCAGCGTGCACAGCGGATGAACACAGCCTTCACTCCCTTCCTGCACCAGCGGAACGGCAACGCAGCCCGGTCCTTAACGTCACTGACCAACGATGAAAACCTCTGGGCATGTTTGCATACGTCCTTTGCTTGGTAATGTCACTTGTGTTTCTAGCTTCTGCACCTCCTTCATGAAGAGAATACTGCCATGTTCTGAAAGGGTGGGAATGCGATTTGAGTGTTTGTCTGTTGTTTTTCTTCTTGAGGTAGGAAGTTGACTTTGCTAAGCAGTCTCTGAATTGGAAGGAGCTAAGCACAGGGAGGTGGCAGCCTGCTGATGACTTTAGGACAATAAAATCTCCTTGTTGCTGTGAAATGGTCATGGAATGGTCTGGGTTGGAAGGGCCCTTAAAGCTTATCCAGTTCCAACCCCCTGCCATGGGCAGGGACATCTTCTGCTAGAGCAGGTTGCTCCAAGCCCCATCCAACCTGGCCTTGAACTCTGCCAGGTATGGGGCAGCCACAGCTTCTCTGGGCACCCTGTGCCAGCGCCTCAGCACCATCACAGGGAAGAATTTTATTCCTAATATCCAGTCTAAATCTCCCCTCTGAGCTGCTCTAAGAACTCCCCTTAAGGAGCCTGCTCCCTCAGCCTGGCTCCAGAGCAGAGCTGCTCCAGCCCTCTCAGCATCTCCATGGCCTCCTCTGGTCTCACTCCAGCAGCTCCATGTCCCTCTTGTGTTGGAGTCCCAGACCTGGATGCAATGCTCTTGGTGGGTCTTGCGGGAGCAGAGTAGAGGTGGAGAATCCTCTCCCTTGATCTGCTGGTTCCGCTAGAGATGAAATAAACCTACTAATGTGGCAGCTAATGGAAGCCGTATGTATCTAGATGGAAAACCTTTGCAGTATGAAAGTAGGTATGGAAGAAAGCATGGGAAGGTGTTCCTACCCTCAGTGTGTTGTGCCTTGGATTTGCACTTGAAGTACAGTGGTTGTTCACCTGGAAGTCCCAGAGTATTGTGATAAGCAGTGTGGGAGGTGCAGCCATTTGGCACAGCAGCATGTCTGTGGCAGTGCAGTTGCTCCAGTACCTGACTTCCTCATCAGACTTCTCTGGAAAGATGCCACTGAGAGGGTTGCAACACCGACATGTGACTTGGGAGGGGGATAAGTGTTTTGCAAAATGGGAGTCCTTTTGGTGACTGTGTGTGACAGTGGTTGTAAGACGCACTGATAGTTACCACACTGAGGAAGGCACAGAGATGTTGGATTTTTGTTGAGCTCATCACACCAGGTGTTTTGCTAGGCTTTTGTGGGTTTAATGAGTGCTGCTTATGTTTCTTTCAATGTTTCTAGGCTTTTGAAAGCTTGTGGTAGCCGACTTACAGAGAAGCTTCTGGAGGGAGCACCAACAGAAGACACCCTTGTTCAGATGGAAAAACTTGCAGGTGAGAGATTTCCAGAGCTGGAAGCCCCTTTCATCTCATCAGCATTGTAAGCACAGCCATACCCCATCAACTTTAGTGGCAGTCTCTGCAGTAGCTGATGTGCTCTCCCATGTAGAGATGACTGATGGCGTGAAATCAAGGCCCTTGTCCTCATAGACTCTCTGCATGCACACATGATCTTGGTTACTTGAGTAGGAGTGTTGCATCATCGTGATTATTGTTCTCTCTGGCTGGGTTGGCCTTTCCAATGAATGTTTACAACCAGAAGAATTTACAGTCACAACATATGGGCTTCTTGCTCCTTTTTCTACAACATTTCTAAAGGATCACAATTTATTTCTTGCATTGAATTATTTTATTAATCCACTTGGCTTAGAATCTCCAAAACCTGCCTCAAAGCTTTGGCCGTGTCCTTTAAAACAAGAATAGAGAATTGGTCAAAAGATGTGGTTTTGTGTTCTGTAGAAGGTGAAAATTCCTTCCTGAAGCTTCAGTGCTTATCTTCTATCTGAATGCATAAACCTTGTTAAGACTTTGGGTGTGTCTGTGGTGCCAGTACTTCCAGTTGCTGTGTTCTGAACGCTCTCTTCCTACATCCAGCCAAAATCAATTGGCTGCAGCACATGTAGGCACTTCCCATTCCTAGAGAGCAGCAATTCTTATGACCTCTGCCCTTCTTCTGCTAGACCTGAAGGAAGAGTCAGAAGGCTGGGACGGTTCTGAGGAAGAAGAGAAGCCTTCTTCCCAGCCAGATGCTGTGGAAGGGCAGGAACTATCTAAATGCTCACCTGAAACATCCCTGATGCCAGATTGTAACAGCTGGAATGTAGCTCACAGGAGGTTGTCTGTCTTTCGCTCTCTCAGGCACATGAGGCAGGTAAGAGAGGAGCGTGTTACAGATGCTTAATTCCTAAGCTAATAACCTCCTTTCTCCTGATTGTTCTTTAAAAGAAACATTTATTTCCTGCACTCTGCACTTCTTCCCTGGTTCTGTGTTCAACACAGAGCCTGCACAGCTCATAACACAGTCTTAACTGCATCTAGATCATGTGGGCATCTAGTGATCATCAGTCATGTGGGATGGGATCATATGATTTCCATCAAATTCTGCACTCCTCTTCTTCCCAAAAGCAGTGACAGTAATTTAACGCAGAGGTCGTGCAGCATCCCCAAAGCCAAGTATTATTTGCTTAAACCAAAAGTATTTCAGAAGGAAAAAGACACATTTACAAGCAAAGCAAATGGTTCTTTACAGATCAAGCTTCTCTCCAGTGCTTCCAGTTACCTGGCTGAGGGGGAAGGTTCAGTGCATTTGACCCACAGTCTCTGTCACACCAGCCTGTTTTCCTGGACAAGTATGGGCTTTATGTCTTCAGCCTCCTTTTGTTCTACCGTCTCCCAGTTTAGAAGGTTTGAAGCTGTTGAACTGCACCGCTGTATTGGAAGTGTGTGCGTTTGGAGGCTTGTCCAAGAACATTGTTTCACCTCTGTACATAACCCAAATTAGAGAAATGCCTGAAAGCTGGTATCATCTATCAGAAGTTGTTCAGTCCTGCCCCAAAACACATGATTTGGTGCTGTGGTTTAGAGCTCCTACTCTCTGTACAAGACCTGCTAAATTCTCATGTTTATTTCTGCTCTTCAGTCCTAGCCATGTTCTTGTGTGGCAGTCGTGTTTTTAGTGGGCATTTCACTGATTTTCATAACCAATGCAGAATGGTTTGGGGTTTTTTTCCAGGTTCTGGGGGCATCAGCGTTCCGCATGCTGGCTTGGCATGTTCTGATGGGGAACCAGGTCATCTGGAAAGCTCGAGATACGGACCTCGTCCAGTCTGCTTTTGATGTGCTACGGGTAAAAGCTTTTTCCTTGTGTTTCCTGACTGCATATTTTTACATGTATTTCCTTAATAGTCCAGTCTTCAGAATGGCCTGCCTCTGACATGTAATCTCATGCAGAATGTGTTCTGAATTACACGGGTATGAAAACACAAAACCACCAACAAAAAAGACCCGCTGAAGAAAGAAGAATCAACCTTTGGATGTTTTGGTTGGCCTCAACAACTTCCAAGCTGATTTTGGGGGATATTTCTGTTCCCCCAAATCAGGAGCTTCCCCCAGGCTGTGCACCAAGTGGCTTTTTTCGTGGAAGTCAAGAAGAAAATTGTACTGGACTCCTTTAGTTCCAGTGTTTTCTCCTGATGTGTTTCCTTCCTTCTCTAGACTATGCTGCCTGTTGGTTGTGTGCGGATCATCCCCTACAGTGACCAGTATGAAGAGGCGTATCGGTGTAACTTCCTAGGGCTTAGCCCACACGTCCAAATCCCATCCCACATCCTATCATCTGGTAAGAACCTGGTGCAGAACCCTCTCCTTTCCCTGTCATGTTAAAGGACACAAGATTCTTACTTTATTTATGAAGTATTGGCAGATAGTCTAACAGTGCTGCATGAACTAAAACTTGTACCACATCATTTTGTTTCCCCTATATCCCTGCCTCATCAGTAGTGGAGAGGTGTGGCACCTGCTGTTAGCACTGATCATACATAGCCAACAGTCTTGGTTCCTACTGGGAAAGGTTGATGCTGGACCAAACACTGGCAGAGCTGTGCTTTCTCCAAGCAGGGTGTGGAGCTCTGCTTTAGAACCTGGGCTAGTTCAGTAAATGTTCTTTTGGGTTCTTGTCGCTCTAGAGTTTGCGGTGCTTGTGGAAGTTCGTGCTGCAACCCGGTCCAGCCTCTACCCAACGCTGTTTGATGAGGAGCAGTCCCTCAACAAGTATGAGTTTGTTGTCACCAGCGGTAGCCCTGTGGCAGCAGATCGAGGTGGGTGATTTGAAAGCAAAATGAACCTGTATCACTGAGATTAAACACACATCTTGATCTTTAACTGCTTTTAATGCTGTTCATGTGCTAGTGCTAGCCCTTATGGAAGTCTGAGTAGAAGCCAGGTCAGAAAACAACTGGGTTGAATACTGAGATGAGATTTACCACAGTTTTTTTATTATAAGGAGTTGGTTTTACCAGATCAGCATTTTGCTTAATTGAAAATAGTAGTATTTGTAGGGAAATTCTTGAGTAACCCCCAGCGAACACTTTATATCCTGGAATACCATCTGTTTATTTTGAGCACATCTAGCTTACAAGAACTATGACATTACTCATCTCCCACGTTCCACATGGCAGATGGCTAAATCCTTCCTGCTCTGTCCTCTGAAAGTACAGGTGCAATGCAAAGCTGAGACTTGCTCTCTGTAATACATCCTTACAGTATAATTACAATAGTCTACTTCCCATCCAACCAGTGCCATATCCAGAAGCTTCTGGACTAGTATGGTCACTGAAATGTCATTTCTCCACCACAGCATCAAAGTTATTAGGCTGTGGACTGCTGGGAGAAAAGCCTCCTAGGGAATTCCGAAAAGTGGCTGGGGAGAGGAATGCCTTGGGGTGGCCGTTGGTTTGGGTTTTTACTGAGTTTGCTGGAACTGCTCTTAAGAAGAGGAACTTTAAATCGAGAGTAAGCAGAGACTTCAAAACTGAGGGGTTATATTTTTATGTGTATCATACAAAGTATGAAGATTTTTCATGACTTTGCATTTTTTAATGAGCTTTTGATATGAAATGGAACCAGCAAAATCTAAACAACAGTTTAAAGTGGGTCTGAAGAAAACAAAGGCCCCTTTGTTGCAGGTCCTGTTTCCTCACAGAATTCCATATTGCTTCTTGGATCAGGTGTTTCTCTAGTGGGATGATCTTTAGCTCCTCTTGCTAAAGTGGAATCAAGACAGGCCACTGGGGGGAACATCTTCCTCCTTGTAGAATATGCAGGTTTCTTCTGGACTCAAGGAAGATTATTATCTATGATTAGATAATAATCTTGAGATTATAATAATAATCTCTGATAATAATCAGAGATCTCTCTGATAATAATCTCTGAGATAATAATCTCTGAGATAATCTCTGAGATAATCTCTCTGATAATAATCTCTGAGATTATTATCAGAGCCAAATCCTGTGTTGAAGTTGGCTGTGCTGTCGCTAATAGTGTAGCTTTCTCCATGCAGAGGAAGCTGCATTAATGCACCAGGCCAAAGCACTGCTGGAAAATGAGTGTGGACTTAAGCAGAATAAGAGGTGGAGCAAATGTATATTCTTGTCTGTAATTTCATCAGATATCCAGGCCACAGAGTAAGTGGACTAGTCCTTGCTAACAATGACTAGTAAAGGTGTAAGCAGGTAACCTATAGTTTATGTGTTCTCTTTCTCACCCTTTTCCCCCTCTTTCTGATGCTGTAGTTGGCCCTACAATCTTGAACAAGATCGAAGCTGCCCTGACCAACCAGAACCTTTCTGTAGATGTTGTGGATCAGTGCCTTGTCTGCCTGAAGGAGGAGTGGATGAAGTAAGTGTGACTACATTGCTTTCAGAGAAACAGCTTTGGTACTAATGCCAGAACGGTTACAGCAGAGTACAGGACAGACTTGTAGTCAGGTAACTTCTGCTGTGGTATTGACAGTAGTTGGCTTTGCTGTTAGGAGCTAAGAATATCTGAGTTGTTCTACTCTAGTTGTGGAAATCCCAGACTGGTTTGGGTTGAAAGGGACCTTAAAGGCAGTTCCAGCCCCCAGCCATGGGCAGGGACACGATCCACTAGGGCAGGTTGCTCCAAGCCCCATCCAACCTGGCCTTGAACACTGCCAGGGATGGGGCAGCCACAGCTTCTCTGGGCACCCTGTGCCAGCGCCTCGGCGCCCTCACAGGGAAGAGCTTCTGTCCAGTATCTTATTCAAATCTCCCCTTTCAGTAAAGCCATTCCCCTTGTCCTGTCCCTACAGGCCCTTGTCAAAAGCCCCTCTCCAGCTTTCTTGTAGTCCCGTTTAGGTACTGGAAGTACCTTAAAGAGTAGTCCTTGCTTTGGTTTTGGCTGTCAGCAGTTCTTAACCTTTATGCTTCAGTTCACACATCTGTAGGTTACCTGCATGACACTACTTGTCTGCCTGATACCCGTTAGGAGGATTAAGTCTGCAAATGCATATATGCCTGTCCATGTGTGCTGTATTCCAGTGCAGATAACATGCCAAACAGATGTCATGATTGTGCCTTGAGGCACTGCGTTTTAAGGGTGCAAGTGTAAAGGGAGACCAGACAGTCATGTGGAATAATTCAGGGAACGTTAAGATTCTGTGGATTTACCTTAGGGCCTGATTGGCACTGGATGTTTCTCCTAGGGAGATTCCCAGTTGTCACAATGAGTTGTTTTACCTTCCACTAGAATGAAGAAACAAACTAGAACTGTGCATGTAATGAGTGGAAATGAGTAATTCCCCTTTTCTTGTCCTCTTCTTCATTCAAAGCATGGGAAGTTTCCGATGAATACTGATTGAAGCTGTTAGTAACATTCTGTTGCAATAGGTACTGAGAGAAGCTGCAGTTACTGCTCATTCCCTCTTTGACATGTGCAAGTCCATTGTAATAATAGGAGTTTCTTGTTCCCATAGTAAAGTGAAGGTCCTCTTCAAATTCACTAAAGTGGACAGCAGACCCAAGGAGGATACCCAAAAACTGCTGAGCATCCTGGGAGCTGCTGAGGAGGACAACGTCAAGCTTCTCAAGTTCTGGATGACTGGCTTGAGCAAGACATACAAGTCCCACCTGATGTCAACAGTTCGCAGCCCCACATCCTCCGAGTCCAGGAACTAAAAGGTGCCCAACCTCACTTGCTGCCTTCAGATAACCGCAGGGACCCTGAGTTACCGCTGCTGAGCCCGCAGCATGTGCATCAGGTGGATAGTGCCACTTCTTCACTGTTCTCCTGGTCCTCAGACTAACTTGAAGAGCCACTTGAGTCTTTTCTAATTGCTGTGAGACTGGACTAATACGTGCTAATAAATAGTGCTGCTGTCTGTCCTAAACTCAGCTCTAAACCTAGACCTGCACACTCGAGACTAAAGTGACACTCAGAGAGCCGGTGTGAATTGATTCAAATCCCATCCTGCCTCACTGAGCACTGTGGTGTGGCAGTAGAGCTCAGTTTTAGCTTTCGTTGGCAACACTTGGCTACCTGTGACAACATTCAGATCTCCTGGGAATGGATATAGTTCATCACTCCAAATCCCACATCAATCTCCTGAATACCTGAGAAAACAAGAGCCAAAACCAAGTGACAGTGTCACAGGATCTGGATCCACATGTAAATTATTCCAACCCACTTAATGTTTGGATTTACAAGAGACTTCTTTTCTGCTGTAGCATAAGTCAGGATATCCCATTGGAGTCCTGTCACTCCCCTTTATTTATTTATATCTTAACTTGAGACAGTTTCAGCATTTGCTTTGGAAACCTTGTTGAGGAGGGAGAATTGTAATATAAGGAGTCTCTAAAAGCAGCCTGCTTGCCTCTAGAGGGTAAAGCACTCGCCTTGTTCTGCCTGCAGTTGCAAAACTTCCAGGTAATGAAGATTACCTCGTCAGGATCCGGTTGCTGGTGGTTTCCTATCTCCAGAAAGAGTTTCCTAGCTTCCTAGTGAAGTTAAGCAGGAAAGATCCAACCTGTAGGTGCTCCCTTATCTAACTTTATAGTAGCCAGTTTTGCTTCATAGTTCATGGAAACATTGGTGCATTTTCTAATGACCTAAACCAGATTTTTCCTTATCTGTATTGTAAGGAATTACTGTTTCTGTTGTGAAGTCTTTGTTTTGTTGTTTCCTCTGGATCAATGTTGGGAAAACTTGACATTACCACAGACATTTGTACCAAGCTAAAGGCAGGTTTTACCCAGGTGACCTTCTACACTCATTCAAACAAGACTCGAGCTCAGAAGTGATGTTCCAACTTGTCTTGAGTTCTCTTCTTATATATATATAAAATACATAGATTTTATATATATATATAAAATACGCAGGTTGATTTTTTTTCTGTGTCTGGAACATCTGTAAAATGGAGACAGGCATTAAATCTCATTAAGAGCTATTTTTGTAAATGGACAAAGCCTGGGTTTGTGTTCATTTTCAATGTGTGTTGCTGTGGGGAAAGGGGAAAGCAGCAGTTGGTCTGTGTTGTAGCCTAAGTCTAATTTAATAGGCCTTTTCCTCTTTGTATTAGTTTCTAGCACATGTGGAGCAAGAGATGCTCAGGTACAGTGACTAAAACTGCTTGACTGGACATAAACCGACTGCAGGATATTCAAGCAGCAAACATGCTTGGGCAAAGGCATTACTCTGTTACTTCAAAACCAAAGCACTTCTTTAAGTTCAGGCTTTGGGAAGAAGCTGCCATTTCCCCATTGTGAGTAAGGAAACAGGAGATGAAGCTTTGAGTAATATATGCATCTTGTTTTCTATGTGCTAGTCATGAGGGAAGAGTGAAGCCCCTGTCAGTGGGGTGAAAGCAACAGAAGTAATTAGGAAAGCACAGATAAGTAAATCCGTGTCCAGTGCTTGCTCCTGTGGCAATCTTTTATGAGATCTTTCAGCACTTGAAAGCTGTTCTGGTCCAATCCAGAGCTGTGTAACACCGCAGGTAAGATATTGGCATCGTTTGATTGCTGAACTGGTTTCATCTTTTGAAGAGGAGCTCTCCCAAGCACCCCAATGTTAAAACCTGGTGTCCAAACCCGCCGCTGGTGCATGAGCACTCTGTGCTTCTGAACAGAAGTGTGGTTTCTGCTGAAGCAGCAAATAGGTTGGCACAAGGTCAAGCCTGAAACTTCATCTTCTTCTTCCTCGTGCTTGGGTAAAGGGTGAGTTGTATCCCAGCGTGGATAATGCATCATTTTTGAGCCAGGGCAAGGAAACTGCTACCTTAGTGCTTATAAAATGCCCACAGAAAAGAAAGGAGCGAGCTGCTAAGTCTGGGAACTCAAAGCAGATGCTCTTGCCTGCCAGAACAGATCTATACATGGGATTACCAAGTAATTGCCTGGGCAAGTTCCTGCAGCTCCCACATTATGCTGCGGGCGCTCCTTTTGCTGTCAGTGAGAGCTGGAATGCGCATGACTTAATTAACCAGAAAGCATGTCTGCAGCCATCTTTCACCACCCTCCTTCCCTCTAAACACTACGCCTTGAAGACAAACTGGTTGAATCATAGAAGCTGAGAATGGTTTTGAACCTTAGAGCTCAACAGTTCCAGCCCCTGCCATTGCAGGGACACCTTCCATAGAGCAGATTGCTCCAAGCCCCTGTGTCCAACCTGGCCTTGAACACTGCCATGGATGGGGCAGCCACAGCTCCCATGGGCACCCTGTGCCAGCGCCTCAGCACCCTCACAGGGAAGAGCTTCTGCCTCATCTCCAACCTGAACTTGCCCCGTTTCAGTTTGAACCCGTCACCCCCTGTCCTACCGCTACAGTCCCTGATGAAGAGTCCCTCTCCAGCATCCTTGTAGCGCCTTTAGTCACTGGAAGCTGCTCTAAGCTCTCCACACAGCTTCTCTTCTCCAGGCGGAACAGCCCCAATGTCTCAGCCTGTGCTCCATCCCCTTCACTACCCTCATTGCTCCTCCGGCCTTGCCCCGACAACTCTATCTCCTTAGGCCGTGCGCTGCAGCGCCTCATTGAGCCAAGACATCCCTTTATCCCATGTGCAGTTCCGTGAGTACCGAAGAGGGCGGTGGGAGCGGGCGCAGGATGCTTGGAGCATCCCTCCCGCCTGTCCCCATCGCAGTGCGCGACGCCGAGCTCCGGACCGGGGCGGGCTTCCCCCGCGGTACCCTCCCTCCGGCCCACCCGCGCATGCTCCGGGGGGTGGGGGGTGTGTATGTGTGTGCCATGTGGGTACCGGATGCCCCGCGGCGGTGGTCGGTCCTTGCCATGGCCACGGCGATGGCTGCGGCCGCCTTAGCCCTGACTATGGCTGCGCGGCGCTGGCGGCACCGTCCGGTCCGGGAGGTGCTCTTCTTCCCCTCGGCCCCCAGCTGCACCGAGGCGCTGCTGGCCGAGGCGGCGGAGCCCGGCGCTCCGCTCCGGCCCTGCCCCTGCCCGCTGCCGCGTCGCGACTGCTCCCTCAGCCGCCTGCTGCGGCGGCTCCTGTCCGCCCGACGCTCCCTCGAGCTCTGCCTCTTCGCCTTCTCCTGCCCGCAGCTCGGCCGCGCCGTGCGGCTCCTGCACCGCCGCGGGGTCCGCGTCCGGGTGGTCACCGATGCGCAGTACATGGGGCTGCGGGGGTCGCAGATCGGCCTCCTCCGGAACGCCGGTGAGGCCTTGTGGGGGGGGGACGGGACAGCGGAGCGCTGAACGGAGGGGGGGGGGGTTGTGGTTGTAGCCCCGCTGAGGAGGCGGTTGATGTTGTTGTAGGGATCCAAGTGCGCCACGAACAGGGCGACGGGTACATGCACCACAAGTTCGCCATCGTGGACCGGAGGATGCTCATCACGGGGTCCCTCAACTGGACCACGCAGGCCATCCAGACCAACCGGGAGAACGTGCTGGTGGTGGAGGATGCTGAGTACGTGAAGTTGTATCTGGATGAGTTTGAGAGGATTTGGGAGCAGCATGATCCCACCAACTATAGGGTTTTATTCCAAGGACAGTGACTGAGCTGCCTCATACGGCTGGTGGAGTATTAGCAGACGAGAGCATTCACAGACTATACAGACATCACTGTAGCAGCCACTTGGGTGTAATTTAGGTGAGCTCCTGAGAAAGAAACTTCTCTCTACCCTGAACAACCCACTTTGCTGTGGGTCATTCCCATGCTAGAGAGAACACAGCAATATAGGGGGTTGTGTTGAGGGTAGCTGTGACAGGGCTGCCTTTGTAGGGCTTAAAGCAGGCAGACTCATTGCTGTGCCCTGGTGCTGGTATGTTCACACGGTGCTGATAGGTGTTCCAGTGGTGAAATGGGCGTTTTCTAACTGGGTATTCCAGGAAGGAATTGTGGCCCAACACAAAGGAAGAGTTAGGAGGGCTACAGCAAACATATTGCGTAGAGATCAGCACCTCAGTTATGTTTCTTAGTTATGTTTCTTGTTGGCATTTATTGTTGAAAGTTTGTAAAGGAAATCCATAGAAATAAGGCAGAGATTTGAGGTATGTTTTGATTGAGAACAAGGTTCCTTTGGTTTAAACTGAGGGTTTGAGATGAGCAGAGCTCCACTGTAAAAGCCTGAGGTCGCAGGTACTGACGAGCCCTCACCTTCCAGCAAGGAAATGTTGGGGTATCTGGGAAGAAAGAAGATACTCTCTGGGATCAGTGCAGAGCTGGCTGCAGTTGACAGCGACAGCATGGGGCACAAGAGGGAGGGGGGTGAGACCTCTGCCCCTGCAGCTCAGGGTGGAACACAGAGGGCTGCAGTTGAGACTTCAACCTCTCACTACCATCTGTGTAAGAATTGCTTAATCCTAGGATAAAGTGCCTCAAAAGCTGTCATTTGTTTAACGTTTTGCCTCCAGTTTCGCTTTGATACAGCAGTGCCGTGATGGGCGCTATCACATGAACTGTTTTCACAGAGAACCTCCGCAGCATCATCTGGTTTTTGTGCTCCAGGCAATCCCTATGGGTTGGTTGTTCCAAAGATCCAGATCATTAAGAACTCCTGTGGATCCTTAAGTGTCATTTAGGATACATGGAATAACATCACCGGAGAGATTTGTTCTGTTGGAGAAAGCTGGCATGGGTCTGGGGGGAAAAAAGCATTGCTATTAAAGAGCACCAATGGAAGGAGCTGAGGAAGGTGGTTCTCTATTAAATCCCCTTCAACAACGTTAGATTTACACTACTTAAACCATATCACTGCTATTAAATACGACCTGGTTCAGCAGGAGTAGTGACTGTAAAGGCAAACAGCTCTCTTATTTGCAGGCTCTGGCCTCTGCTCTTCCTGCAGCATCCTCCTTTGGAAGAACACACCTCAGTACACGCCATGCAAAGGGTGGTGCAAAAATAGTTTATTAGGATACAGTTAATGTAAAGTTAGGTAATTCTATTTACAAAATACAAAGGATCAGCTACATCCATGGGCACCTAGCATGTCACACAGGGCTGTCAGGAATAAATACGGTGAGAAGTGACCTGTTACTGTGAGCAGTTGGTGGGGGAATGGTGGCTCTTCAGCTCTGAAATAAACTGGAGTGGAAGGGAGAAGGGAAGGAGAGAGGAGCTCGCACATAGTGAGGAACAGGAGCCTCCAACACCCGCTCCTCTTTCCAGAGACACCAGTTTCAGGACTGATCCATGTGGAAAATCCCCTTAAAAGAGACTGTTCTGCCCTATGGATGGACAGAGCTTGAGAACAACTGCGTTCCCTCCTCTCCTCGGTGTGAGCCTGTCTGGGTTGGAGCCACTGTGCTCAGATAGAACCAAGGCAAGCTGCCTGCTCCTGTTCAGATGAAGGAGGAGGACGGCCAGTACCACCACACACTTGCAGAACTGCCCTTTTCCTCCCCAAAACTTCATCCTTTCCCATAAATCCGAGTCTTTAAAATGATTCCTTAAAATCTCAGTCATCCAGAACTCCAGGTCCCAGGAAAGGGGGCATGGGCCAGAGCCTCTGTATTCATACCTGCTTCCCACTTACCATAGTCTCTAGTATCTTACAACATGCTTTGCCATCTCTGGTTTAGAACAAAGAGTGTTCTTGTCAGTACCACACAGGCAGTGCATGAAGAAAGCATAAAGAACACGAGTGATTGCACTGATCCTGGCTTCGTTCAGTTGGTACCAACTTGGCTCTTGGCTCTTCAGGTTTCTGCCAGTACATCCCACACTCTTGGTCTCCTTTAGTAGACACAGGCTGATCAGGGCGAGCCCACTGCTTCCAACCTGCTCCTGTACACTGGATCCTCTGGTGGGAAGTGATTCCTACTGCAGGATCACCAAAGTGCAACTCAGTAGTGAGTGTGTTGTACTGGAAGTTATGTCTGATGTTACACACTGTGAGTGACAGCATGCTTCCTTTCTGCCGGAGAACGTGTGTCTGTTCCCTTGTGACACCCAAGAGGACCTGGAATGTGCTGCACGTGAGTTCCAGCACTACAGCAGTGCCTCATGGGCTCTAACACACCGCACGAGGTACGCTCCATCACTAAGTAGCTCTATAGTAGCACACCATTAGGTAACAGTCTGCACATGTGTGATGTACCAAACCAACACGACATGACGGAGCAATCTGTATGCAACGAAACCAACCTAAGTTTGTAGGTTACAACCCTCAAACCCACTGTGCATGATCTTTGGATGAGGCTCTTCAAAACTAAAGGCAGAGATCAGCAGAAAAGGTTTGTAAAGACATTTACAACAGTCATTAAAACCGAACGAGGCCAGTTTATAGGGTGGGTTGGACACATCACACTCATTGCTCGTTTCCCAAAGCCGGACATCTGGGTTAGACCAGGATTTAAACCTCAAAACCCACAACGTAGGCACAGAAAGAGGCCCTCCATTGACTGCTGAGGAATAAATAGGTACAGTGCATGCTCTGGATACTGTAATACAGCCTTTAAATTAATCTTTTTAAAGACAAAAATAACAAAACTTGGGATTTTCTCTAAAAAAGGGGGTAAAGGTTACAGAGCAAAGGCAAACGGCAGCGACTGAGTGTGCTTCAGTGGTCACAATCCAGGTACTGCATCCAACCAGGGGAAAAGGGGAGGGATTAATGGGAGTGCAGAGCTGGTACAAGAGGGAGACACTTTACAGTGCTGGGGACAGTGCTATCGATAGAGACATTCCTGGGTTGCAAGATTCTGGGTTTGAAGTAAATGAACACGATTTGCTGCTGCTTTTATATGTGGGCAAAGCAAAAGGTCCCATTTAAAGAAGGATTCAGCCTGTTTCAGGGGAGACAAATGGTAAGAAAACCTTACATAGGAAAATCCATGACTCAGAGGCTGAGTTTGCACCATCCTCGCACTTGACTCTTCCTACACCTCACATTTCAATGCTATCAGCAGTGTAGAACTGTGCAAGATGCAGCAGCTTATGTTTCAAGTGTTGCTGTGTAGATGTGGTGCCCTGGAGAGCACCTGAAGCAGGTACCCGCAGTGGTACCACACACCCAAAGGGTGATGCTGGGCAGTGGGATGATGCAGGTGGATTTTGACAGCCGCCAGTGCAGGCAGGGAACTCACTCTCTCCCCCTGATGCTTTTCCCTTCTCCATACCCTATCTAATTTAAATCATCACTGATTTATCTTGAAAGATGGGGGAAGCAGGAAGCAGCAACAGGATAACTACAGCACATTGCTGTGGGCAAAAAGCTTCCCAGTTGGCTTTCTGCCTTGTTTCCCCTTATTTAAAGCACTGCTTCTCTGCAGAAATCTCTCTGGTTTCAGCTGCTTATTGGTGCTGCAGGTTCTGTCTCTTTCTTTAATGGCTCTTGCTTTGGAAAGATGCTTAGATACTTGCCAGGCTACAAGTGAAGCACAGCCTAAAGCCTGGAGCTTGCAGCCGCCGTTCACAACAGCTATCTGCATCCCACAGCATCCTCTCATCTCCTCTCTTTCTCTGGTACCCTCAGAGCTCATAGCTACCACCACAGGACATCACATACAGCATTCCCACCGAGTGTGTGCTGCTCCAAAGGGTGCAGATGATGCTGAGGATGCCGAAAGGCCCCTGATGCCCTCTTGGCACAGCACAGCCAGGTTCTCGCTTGGCTTTCAAAGGAACCTAATTCCACAGTGGAAGGCGGCTGCTCCTACACATTACAGCACGAAACCACCACCATGTTCATGAGAGACCCCTCTGCTTAGGAATAAACACTTTAAACCCACAACATCCAGCAATAAGATTCATTGACTTATTAAACACTGCTAAAGCCATGGCAAAGGTGGCCATTCCCTCTGGTCCCTCGCACCCCACATTCCCTGCGCTGCCCTCCTGCAGCTACATCTGTTGTTAGTGCCAGTTGGTACCCAGCAAACCTGCCTGCTCTGCTTTCCTCAGCCATCTGCAGGTCCAGAGAAGCTGCCAGTGTCAAATGAAAGCATCCTGACAGCAAACCTCTGAGCAGCTGATCCTCCGGGTCTGATCCGGTCCATACAATGGTCCTAGCAAACCTCAACTGAAATCCCTTTCCAGATGCTTCAGGGTGGCCACACAAAGGTGGGGAGTGATGGGAGAACTGATATTTTCTGTACAATAAGGTGAAAACACAGAAAAGAGTGAAGAAAACCCAGCTGCATCCCTGCAGCACCACGCCCGGGCACAGCCATAGGAAGGGGCAAGAGCTGTTCCTGAATGACTTTGCCCCATCAACATTAAATGTACATAAATAAGAACAATGCACCCCCAACCTCTCTTCACAGGGTGATGGAGAGCCAGAGCCCAAGCAGAAAGCATCCCTGCACCTTCCTTATCTTCCATATCCCTGTTTTTATCCCACCTTCTTCTGCCTTCCTGCCCCATCCACCACCAAAGTGCTGCCACCTTTACACTGCAGCCCCTTCCTCACCCCTCCTTAGCACCCAAACCCCATTAGTGTATTTACACGAGAGCTTCACCTGATGGCTCTGCCTGTTCCCCCCACTCCCTCCTGTTCCCTATGTTAAGTATTAACGCTTCAAGCAAGAGCACTACCAAAGAAATCAATACCCAGTACACCAAGAGAGGATTGCTTGGTATGAAATCATCCCTGCCATGGAGAGCCTCAAGATGCTCAGTGGCACAATCCCGGATCAGAGAAGGTCCACCTTGCGCTACCCACACCACCGAAGTGCCAATGCAGACAGCAAGTCCGTAACTTCTAATCCTCGTACTTAAAATAAGTGCTCCTGAGCAAATGAAGAAAAAGCAGGATTTGCTAGGGGATGTAGGAAAGGTCGGGGTTTGCATGGCAAGGAGGAGACCAGCACACGTCCTTCTTGGTTGGCTAAAAAGGACAAAGTCCCATCATATGTCTTGAGAGGAGAAGGAAGGCATCCTGGAGGCAGTGATGTCTTGGAAGGGAAGAGCACAGGCCATGCTCCTCCATGGTGGGATGGGAGGAGGACCGAGGCAGCTGCTGGCTGATGGCTTAAACACAATGCAAGGAGCAGCACTGAGACTCCCGGAGGCAGCTGGTGGCTGATGCGATGTGCTCCATGTGCGTCCTGGCTGGGTCCATCCAAGGGCACATGCCTGCTGATGGGGGAAGAGCCTTTGTATCCGAGCGGTTGAGCATCTTTCCTGCCCTGCTCCTGTCTCCAGGTCTTCCATGTACACCTGGGCAGAGATTACAGAGCATCGCAATGGGAGAGCATCCTTGTACCTGCTCTGCTCACTGCTCAGCGCTGGCATCTTGGCTGGGGACAAGTGGGGCTCCTATGGGCAGGACCAGAATGCTGCCATGAGGTGCCAGGCCGAGCACTTGGCCACGGCAAGGCCACACAAGCTGAATGAGAGCCTGTTTCATGGTTAGATGAAGCCATCTCCTGCTGAAGGTCCAAGACAGAAACTTGCTGCTCTGATGGAAGGATGATGGTGAACACTCCAGCACAGTCCAACCTGAACCGACACCATGGTGATCACTGCTCCAGGGCTGCAGTGAGCGTTTGCTCTATGGGCTGTGCTTGTACAACCACTTAACAGCCCCAGAATCAGCCACGAAAGCACACAGAGCTGCCTCAACTGCATGTTAAGCACCTGATAGACAAGAGGAAGCTTTGCTCCACGTGAAGGCTCAGGAGCATCTTTAACAGCCCAGCTCAATGTGATGTGGGTCAACCAGCGACTAAACAGGGCTGGGAAGCCAACGTGCCAGAGCACTGCTTTAGCTCTGCTTGGTGAGGCAGGACCAAGTGGCACCTTTAAACTCAGCCCAGGATGAAGCAGCATAGGTTTCCTCAAGGAAGACAACCTCACGTGCTGCATCTAGTCCTACCAGCTCCCTCGGCTTGCATCCATCGATCAGCCTCACGGTGCTGAGCTGTATGCTCTTTCAACACAGAAGCCATCAGGACTGAAGGTCTGAAGCACATAATGGTTTTGAGATCTTTATTTCAGGAAAAAAAAAAAAAAAAAGATTAAAGAATTAAAATAGGAGCTGCCCTGCTGACAAGAAGAGTTTGAATTCAAGAAGCTGATAAAAAAGGAGCATTATATGCATTGAGCACTGTGCATTTTCACTCAGTATCGGCTCTACTTTTCTACTCTACTTTCCTTTGACTAGGAAAAGGGAGTTTCACATGCGCACAGACCCTGGGATACACGGGACTCAATGAGAGGAAGGGAGTAACAGCAATAAAAGAGAGTGCTGGGCTTGATCTAACAGAGGCAAAGAAGTGATCTTACAGCTCAGGCCCCCAAAACACCAACTCCAACCACCAGCGAGACGGGAGGCAAAGCCACGCTGCTGGGGCGGGCTCGATGGTGCCCTGGAGCATCTGCAGCTCCCTCTCCACAACCACTGCAGCCACCAAAGCTCCACCAGGCTCCGGCATCGCCTACATTCAGGATACGGCAGAGTCACGGGGCAGGAGAATCACTTCTTGCATCCTTCTCCAGCGGGATGTCAGTGTTTGTACCTCCTGGCTGCGTACACTGGCACAGACCTGCGCTCCCCGACAGCTTCCCGCAGGCTTTCCCCTCCTTGTAGGTGCAAGTAATGCAATCGAGATCCAATGGTTAAGATTAGGCTCCTGGCGTGCTCTGAGCACTGGGTCTCTTGACAGCAGTAAGGGCTGGGTATGGGCTGACACCACCACCCAGGCCCTGCTTGCATACCAAAACGGTTGGTACGACAGAGCTAGCTTATTAACAGGCTACTGAGCCTTAATACTGACACTTAGTGTAATGGTTTACAGTAAAGGAAGGGTTCTCCTACAAAGCGCCAAAGAGAGGAGTGGGGAAAAACACCCCACACCAGTCCCTTCCCTCTCCCTCTCAAGAGTCTCTGAAGCATCTCACAAGCAAGGGAAAGGAGCTGGGGAGGCAAAGGGGTGGCACCATCACCGCGGCGCCGGGTCCCGTCGGGAGCATCGAGACGAACGACAGCGAAAGGACAGTCGTAAGGAAGGAGAAGACAAACGGTGCTGGTGCTGTGCTGCCTCAAGCTGGGAGGTGCGCGTGGTCAAGCGGAGCGGGGAGAACTAGGCATTCTTCAAGTCCCTGGATTCAAAAAGCTTCAGGCGTTCTTGCACAGTCAGGCCTTCCTTCAGACTCTGGGAGAGACAAAAGACACACAGCGTTGGGACACGGGTGGTGGGGATGTGGTACGGGGAAAGGGTGCGATGCTCAGGCAAAGGAGATGCGGGCAGCAGGAGAGCGGCCTCGTGGAGGAGGGATTAGTGGGACAGGCAAAGAGAGGACACGGGGGTTATGGTTATTGGTGAGGAGAGCCTAGAGACAGGGCGAGATTGCGGATGAGGGGCATGCTGCAAGCGGGATTAGCTCCACATGGAAAATGACCCGGAGCCTGCGGTGGTGATGGGGGTGATTTCAGTGGAGCCCAGGGCAGGTCAGCTCGGATCTGCTATGCTAAAGCTCTGTGCTGCTGAGTGGGACCTGCAGCCGGGTGCTCCCCCCATCACTGCAGCATCCACGGGATGTGCATCCATGTGGGACACTCCTGGCTCCAGGCAATGTGTGGGCTCCGCTCAAGCAGCCCCATAACTGTGTTTTGATTGCCAGAGACAATCCCACTCTTTCTCTAAGCCCATGTGGGGGCTCTCCAAAGCCAAAGCTGCCTCTACTGCATAGGGTTAGACAGAGGATGCGCTAAATGCCTGCTTCAGGTCTAGCAGGATGTGATGGCTGATCCAATTCGGATGCAGCATCCAGATCGCATGGCACAACACTCAGGCACCAGAAAAGCCCATCCTGCTTGTCCTCAGCATTTGGATTTGTGAGCTCTCACTGCACGTGGGCACCCAGAACAGTTATGAGAGGGGCAGAAACCCAGAAGCAAACTGCTTGACCCCTCTACAACAGCTTTAACCTAACACTACCTCAAGCAGATGCACAAGCCTAACACCAACCTTCTCTCCATCCTGCAGCCCCCAAAGCTGTGGCCTTGGTTGGGTCATGATGTGCTTTAGATACCATGACATGGCAGGTTCAAAAGTCACTGATCTGAATGCAAAGTCCCTTCTATTAACAGGCAACCAGCCCTCCTTTCACCTGTGCTTCCCTATCATGGCACAGGTTAAGACTTTTGGGCTGGGTTTCTTTAATGTGTGTTTATGAAGGCAGGAATCCAGGATGAACATGCCCTGAGGCTGTGCAGATTCCCATGGTTACTGTACTGCTTTACACGTTCCTCCTCCCACAGCCCCCCAGATACAGAACGAAGCAGCACGGAAATAAAAGCACTAAAAGGGATGGGGTTGAATTCCTAAATGCTGTGTGCTCTCTTTTCAAAGGGCAGCAGAGTCTCTGGGGATGTGAGCATCTGAACATGCACTTCCTAAAGGAAGTTTACTTTGGGCCTCTTTAAATGGGCAGCAACCCATGGATTCCAGTTTGTGCATCTGATTTCCAGTGAGATGGAAGGAGACAACAGAAACCATCATCCTACTCTGCCTGATGGGACAAATTCCAGCAAATCCACCCCACAGGCACTCTCATAACCCATTCAAGTTGCTGAGGCAGGGAGCCTAATGGAGGGAGACTAATGCAGGATGAGATCTGTGATAAAGGCATCCTTCATCAGACTTCCTGGGGCTCTCCAGCGAGCTGGGGAGCTCCCCCCCTCTTCCCTAACCTCCCTCTGCAGGTGCTCTAACTTCGGTCTTTACCATGGGCCAGTAAATCAACTATTGCTCCAGTTACTCAAGGGTCATTGGGATCTGCCTCATAGCTCCCTCCTTTTGCTGGATGAGCTCGGAAGCCTCAGGCCAGCGGGAGGGAGGTGCAATGCCAAAGGGATGGAGAGCAGCAGAGTGGACACCAGGAAGCAGGAGGAGTTCTGGAAAGCAGGAGGAGGAGGTTACTGCATAATAAGACTCATTTTGCTCAGGTACAGCTCAACCTAAAGAAGCAGCAGCTACAGGTAAAGGAAATTTAGGGCAGCCCAGGACATCCCCTCTGCAGCTGAGACCGGAGCCACCACTTTACATGCTCCAGGCCTAAGTGGGAAAGGCATTTCCAGGCATCCCCAACCCACTCCTCATCCCGGCTAACAGCAAACGGCTGTTGTCCTACAAGACCTGCATGCTGCTGAAGTTTAATCTGAGGCCTGCAGAGTCATCCAAGCATGCACACTCAGTGTCCCACGCTCCCAACACAGCCAACAGGAACCGTGTCCAAATCCTCTCCGTGATGGTCAACTGTGTTGGCGAGGATGGGAGGAGCAGGAAGACAAGAAAGCCGTATTCCCCATGGAAAAGAACCCTAATTCATATGGATCTTGGGTACCCTGACTACTCCCCTTCCCCCTCCCCCAGTAATTAGCCATAAATCAACCACAGTCATTAAGAGCAGAAGGGCTCTGTTTTGCCATGAGCATGCAAGAGTGGCCGCTCCAGCGGTGGTGATGGTCTTGGTGGGTGTCGGTCTGTTTACCTACGTGGCAGGGAACCTGGACTCGGGTTCATTTCAGTTATCCCATGAGACCTGCTCAATAACGGACTGTTGAAGGAAGAGGCAGAACAAAGAGAAACAAAAACAGAACAAGCAGCTCATCAATCCTGAATGCATTGGTACAGCCCCAGCCCCGCAGCGATGGGAGCAGGCAGAGCCCATGCTTGCTCTCCTCTCCTCCTTCCCCACCAAGCAACACACACAGCAGGCACCACTCCATAAGGGGTATGAGTCGAAGTGGTGAAGGGAAACCCAACATCAGACCTGGCCCAGGAGGTCTGGGCTGCCCTGAAATGCACAAGGATGCTCTTTGCATTTACTCAGTGCAGCACAGCCTGTATCCCATGCCTGGGCACTGAGCTAGAAGCCTTCTGCCTGCCCGGCTTCTTGCTCCACACAAGGTCCCAACCGCTTCAAACATCAGCATGAGACACCAGGTATCCGGTGGTAAAGGCAAAGCAGGCTTTGCCCATGCTGACCTTCCTTCAACTGACCTATGGTTAACGATGACTTGAGCAGGTTTATTTGCCCTTTTCATCCCTGTGGTCCCAAAGCAACAGCCAGTGTGGAACACAATGTAACTGTGGCTGTCAGCAAGCCAAGCAGGAGAGCTTGGCACAGCATCACTGGGCTTTGGGACCAACAGCCAGAGGAACACAGGGCCATACGCACCGTGTTAACACACAAAGCGTGTGTTAAATACACCCAGGACCAAGGCATCGTTGTTCCACATAAAGACCAAAAACCTTGCAGAGACGAGCACTAAACCCTAGAATGATGTGCGTGTTTCCACCTAAATTTCAACTGAAAACGAGCAAATACTGCCAGAGTCCTCCTGTGAAAGACCAAAGAACAGGGTGAGCTCCATCCTTCAAGTGGGGAGCAGCTTCACCCCTCCATCTCAGAAGGGTCAGGAGTGTGTGGGTATCACGGGGGCCGCTCAGCCAACCATCCTGCAGTCAGAAGCTCACTTTTCTTCCCAGTGACTGGGAAATTCCCAGTTTTCCTCCCCTTCCCTTCCTTCCCACCTAGCCCCCTCACTGGAGAGCAACACTGGGTATTCCCATCACACGGGGCAGGAGATCTGGGCTCACCTTTGACCTGATATTCCTTAGTTGCCGGCTAACACTGGATCTGTCTTTCTTCAAGAAATCAGGGTTGCTTTTTGATTTCATTATATCTGGGAAGAAGCAGAAGAAATGGTGTTAATGTGGTGAGCACTGCATCCCTGCAAGGAGCGGGGCTGGGGCTCTTCTGCCCTCCCATCCCAAGCAAGTGCCTTGCTGTGCCCAACTCAAGCAGTGCTGCTGGATGCTCAGAGGGGGCTCTCAGGGGTCTCCTCTCCCCTGTACCATGAGGTTTTCCCAATGCAAAGTGCCAGAAGGCTTTCAAATCCCATCAGCTTCCCATCTGTGGGCTGCAAGGAGGAAGTGCCATAGGAGGACAGCTCCACTGCAAGGAGTGGAGGTGAGAAGCAGCACGAAACAGTGAAAAAAAAGCCTCATGGCAAAGTCCTAAACTTGGTACCTATTACTACACAAGGGCTTGTATGCCAAGATGCATGTGTTAGCTCAGGAAACCCATGGAGGAGCACTGACCATATCCCGATACAGTGGTGTTCACAGGGGATTTCTCTCCCTGAGCTTCTGTGGCTGCTTTCAGCTGCTCTTTCAACCTGCTGATATCACAGTCTGCCTTGGCCTTCACGATGCTCAGCTCTGTGTAGATGTCCTTGTACTTGTCACTGGCGTATTTCTTATCCTGGCAAAGGAATAAGAGCAACCCAATGGAGTCAGACACACAGCTGGAGCCAAGGAGGTTGTGAATGCACTGAAGAGGAGCTTGGCAAATGCCCATGGAAGAAGAGCCGTCAACAGAGAGAAATACATGGCTGGAGCCACGCACACACTTCATACGCACCCTCAAAGCTGCCTCTAACAGTGGGACAGGGGTTGGGAGAGGCACAAAGCTCTTCCAGTGGTGAGCGTGGAATCATGGAATGGTTAGGGTTGGAAGGGACCCTAAATACTCAGAAAGACCTTAAAGGGGAAGAGCATACAGCACTGCCCATGCACATAGCCCTTCGTTACAGGGTTACTTGTTTGTGCTTCAGCAACGACACAGAAATCCAGCAGGACTCCCAGCAATAGCCCTGGCGCAGAGGCCACCCAGAGCAATCCAGATCCAGTGCTGGGAGGTTGGGCAGACCCCTAACACTGATTGCACATGCCATTTAAATCTGATCTGATGTGATAGGAATAGGGGTAAAGCACTGAAGGGATGTCTCCCACATCATCTCCCTTGTGGGGTAAGCCCTAAGCTGAAATGGTTGTGGAGTGCTTTACTGATGACACCAAATGGGTATTCAACTCCATGCAGGGGAAACATTAACTACTGCTTCAAGTCTGGCTCTAAGTGAGCTGAAAGGTAAGCATGCACAGGAGCAGAGCACGTAAGAGGATGGCAGACCCATCCCTGGCATTACCCTCAGTGCTGTCTGCAGCTCGTCTTTGAGGGAGCTGATCTCCTGCTTCAGGTACTGGATTTCTGACTCTTTGACCCGCAGCAGGACCTGTGGGGAACAAAAGCAGCCCATGTTCACACCAAAGAGATGCAGCATGATCCCGAGATGCTCTCCCTCTGTGCCTGGTGACACAGGGGCACAACCTGCTCCTTAAGGCTGCTGGTTCACCCGTCTTCTGGCTCACCAACAAAGTGAGCCCTGGGTCTATTGGGAACTCGCCCAAGCTCCCTGCACACCCCTTGTTTTCTGTCCCCACTGCTTTGTATGGATCGGATCCCAGGGGACAAAGAGGCTCAGAAGGGTGTGTGTGAGAAGGGAACATCAGGACTCCATAATCTCATATCCCCACTGCACCCCATGATGCACAGCACTGAGCAGCAGCACAGACCCACTGCACGGAGCGATGGATGGCTGTGACGTGCTCTTGGGGCTCCAAAGGCACAGCAGAGCTCACTCACCTCCAGCTCGTAGGCATCTTTGCCCTGTGTAAGAGGCGACCCAGCAGCCTCTCCCCCGCCCTCCCCGGTCAGCAGGGTCCGCAATCGCGTGATCTCCGCAGCCAGGCGGTTATTCAGCTCCTGGGAAGAGAAGGAGAACCATGTGGGAATGGGGAGCACGGCCACGGCTTGGCACCCATTGTGCTGCCCATTGGGCTGTCACCCCCTGCCCTGGGCACAGAGGGGACCTCACCTGGTTGTGGGCGTTGAGCTCCTGGTTCTCGCGCTGGCACTGGCGGAGGGCCTGCCTCTCAGCCTCCAGCGCCTGCGCCAGGTGAGCGTTCTCCAAGCACTTCTGGGAATACTGCTCCGAAAGCACCTCCAGCTCCCGCTGCACTGACTGCAGCTCCTCCCTGTGAAACACACATGGGCAGTGCCCCCCCTGCACAAGCACTCTGCTGCCAGCACCCCGGGACAACACAAACGGGATCTAAACACAGGGTGCTCAGAGAAGCTGTGGCTGCCCCATCCCTGGCAGTGTTCAAGGCCAGGTTGGATGGGGCTTGGAGCAGCCTGCTCTAGTGGAAGGTGTCCCTGCCTATAGCAGGGGGTTGGAGCTTGATGAGCTTTAAGGTCCCTTCCAGCCCAAACCATTCCATGATTCCAAGCTTGCTCGGGGCACTTGGAACTGGAGTATTTGCACACCTACACATCCCACATCGAGGTTAATAAAGCTGCTTGGAGCTCCCATACGGGGATAAGCCAAAATCAAAGGGGAGAAAGGCGTGTTCCACATCGAATCATAGGTTAGTCAGGGTTGGAAAGGACATTATGACCACCCAGTTCCAGCCCCCCTGCCATGGGCAGGGACACCTCACACGCAACTGAGCTCATGTGTGATCAACTTATGAGACACAGCGACAGAGGATGATGATGGTCTTACAGGTACTGCCTTCGAAGGGCCTCGATGTCAGCATTGACGCTGCTGATCTGGGAGCGCTGGGACTTCTCCAGCTCTCGCTCCAGCTCCTCCCGGTGCGCGTTCTTCATGGCTTCAATGGCTGCGGGGCACAGCACAGCATCAGCACCCAGAACAGCATCGGCACCCAGAACAGCATCAGCACAGTGCTGGTACCCAGCACCACTCCACCCAAGGGCATTCTATTAGAGCTTTAGTTTGGTTTTTAAAGGAACAAAACCCAAATCGTCCCCATGAACCTCCCACTGCTTCACAGCTTCACTGTGTCCCTGGCTTCTGCCAATTCTAATGAAGTCCAAACAATTGTCCTATGCACATGTCTCTTCCTGGGCTGTGGCACTCCTAAATGCAGAGCCCTGGGCTCCAGTACTTTCAAAGCTCCCTGGGACACTGAAGAATGAATTCAGTGTGGAATTGGCATTAAATTAACCACAGGAATGACCAATGCCTTTACGAGATGGAACAGAAAACAGATCAGACCAAGAAGAAGGACCAGGAGATGGGCCTCCATCCGCAACATCTCTCCCACCAGCCCTTCCCCATCCCACGCTCTGCTCCTCTACCCTGGAGCAAACACCATCCCTGTGTCCCCATCAACACAGAGCTGCCCCGTCACAGGGGGCCCTGTGGCATGTCCCCATACCTGAAATGGTGGCAGCAGTCTCCTCTGCCAGCAGGCGGTCCTTCTCCTCCCGCAGCTTCTCCAGCTCCCGCTGGTGCTGCCGCTGCAGGTCCTCAATCTTCTTCTGGTGTGTCTCCTCCATGGCTGCAAAGCCCCTTTCACATGTTGCCTGCAAAAGGGATGAGGGGAAGGGGTTGGTGTGTGGGGCTGGCATTACAGCGGTGGTGAGACCACCAGGAGCCACACTGCAGCGGGTAGGTTGGCACTCAAGCTCCATCATGGGGATGCTCCATCATGGGGATGGACCTCACAAGGTCAGGGCTTGTCCTGCAGTCCCTACACCCTACTGCGCTCCTTCTGCACCGCCTGATTTCATGCAGCCAGCTCTGGGGTGGACAGCAGGTGACTCCTGACAGCAACAGGACCTTAATTCCCACTGCGCGTTGCTTCAGATGCTGCATGGGCAACTATCTGCTAATGGAATTAAAAGGAGTGAGCTCAGGCCAGGACATGGAGCACTGCTCTGGGGAGCCAGGAGTCACCAGGGGTGAGATCCTACATTCCAGCATGGTCCTTCTGCCCCAGATGCCTCTTTCCAGCTCAGCCACCCCACTGAGGGCTTTGGGACCCCGCATGGACACACAGCTGCAGGACAGCAAAGCCACAGGCAGGCTCAAGCTGTGAGCTGGGAAGGGGCACGCACTGAGGACAAGGTGCATGAGCCCCATCAACTGGGGGCAAACCTGATGCTGAGCACTGCACTGGGCTTTCCTCCCTCTTACTGCTACAGGCTGCCTTTATTTCCTGATGGATTCCTTCTCGATTCACGTTTGTGTTTTCCAAGGGAAATTTAAGGGGGACAAAGTCACACCACCTCCACCCCCCCCAGTGACCACAATGCTTATGACAGTCTCATACCACTGACCTACAGTAACATACCCTCCACAGCATCACTTTTTGTCCAATGCTTTGTAACCTATGCCCATTTTCATGCCCTATTTTCAGCTCTGGTGCTTTTTTTCCTCACCTTTAAGTTTTAATCCCAAGGCACTGTTCACTTTCTCAGCCTTCCGTGCTTTTGCAACTCATAACTCAGAGCCAGAACCTGCCTGGACTTGTCTTGGAGTGGCATGAAGGAGCCTTGCAGAGTTCTCCACTGCACCTCTAATGCTGGAGGAAAATGCTTCTCCATAGGTCTGGCTGTAGGTGCAGTATGTAATGTACTGTAAATGCATTGCTATAAACCCAGGACATTTGAACATGTACAACCCAGTACCTCATGTGACTGATGCTACATTCTCCATCAGGTTCAGATGAGAAAAATCAAGCACATTTAAGCCTGTAAATTGGAGAGGTTTGCCACTGCCTGGTTAGCTTTCCAGCCGAAGGAAGTCCCTCTGCTTCCTACCAAGGTGCACAGAGAAGCTGCCTCACTCTGCTCTCCTCCTGGACACCTCTGCTTGGAAGATGCCTTTTGCCTTCTTCCAAAGCAAGAACATCCCTCGGTACCAGCCCCCTGTTTGGTGCCTGGCTCACAGGACAAGGTTATCCCTGTGTCCTGCTGACCTGAGTGAGGGGTTCAGGAAGGCCTTTCGCTTTTTAAGGGTTAAGATGGAGGAGACAGCATTGAGTGAGCACCACTGCTTCATTCCGATCTCCCCAGCAGTTCCCTCTCCCCTTCGCGCTCGATTCGTATGATGGGATGCAGCGGAACTCCTGCTCTCCCCGGGTTAAAGCCACCTTTTGGCTGGAGCTGAGCCACACTTTACTCCCATCCACTGAGGATCTCATGGCTGGAAGGAAGCTTTCCTGTATTTCTGCTGACTGAAGAACGACTGCTCCACAGAAGCCACACCAGCCCGGCCTCTGCACACAGTCTGTGCAAAGCCCTTTCAACCTGGTGCTGCCAAGAGTCCTCTGCCACCCTAAACCCAATTCCCAACTGGAAATGCTCTTCCATCAAAACCAAACCACCAAAGCCAAGAGGTTCTTTTAGATGCTGCAGCATCCCAGGCCAGTTTTAAAGCCAGTCAGTATAGGAGGAGCAATGTGAACGATGGTGTTTCATTGCCAATGGGTTTCCCTGCACCTTGCCTGGGGTTGCCTGTGACTGTGCACTGTTTGTTGTGTAAAGACTCGCTGTGAGCATCACCAGGGTGGTTCTCCTCACAGCCTCATGCTTTGCTATGGAATTTGGCATGGTTGTAGCTACTTTTCCCAGGAACATACATTAAGTGTCCATTTCATCCTGCACTTCTGAGAGCAGCAGAGACGGACTGGAGATTTGATCAGGTTGAGAAAGACAGAGTTGAGGAATGCTTTAAAAGGGAAGTCATGGATAAAACGAATGCCTCAGGTATGAGGCGAAACACTATGGTCTTCATAATGAAGGAGAGCTACTTTGTCACTCTCCTGCTCTATACACAGAGACCACTTCCAAGCATTAACTCCCTCACTGAGACTAAGCCTTCAGCAATGCATTTAGAATTCCCAAGCACTGGGAACAGGAGAATACAATGCTTTATAGAGATCTTGGGGCTCGCTTCAGCATGCTGCCTCTTTAGGGGGATGCCCCTTGGTTCAACAAGCAAACCCCAGGACCAAACACACCCTCCCGGTCACTCAGCAGCAGAAAAAGTGTTAAACGTATTAAAACCTTTAAGTTTTCAAAGTCTTTCTGGTATTTCTCCCTCAAGGTGGAAGCGTTCCCCTCTAGATGCTTGTTCTCCAGCTCATCCCTCATGACGTCCATCTGGGCCTCCAGCTCCTGGATGCGTTCCCTCAGGCCGTGCATGGAGTCCAGGTCACTCCCAGGGTCCTGCCCGGTGCCACCAGCCTCGGTGGCCACCCAGGCGTCCCCATCACCCGGGTCCATGGCGGGGGACACCTCGGGGTGCTGCCTCTGGTACTCGTCCAGCGTCTCCTGCAGGCGCTGCAGGTTCTGGCTGTAGTGCTCCTGCAGCGCCTGCAGCTCCTCGCCATGGATAACCTGCAGCTCCTTGATCTTAGCCTGGAACTTGTCCTCCAGCATCTGCATCTGCTCCAGGTGGTACTGCTCCATGTTCTGCTTGTCACGGACAATGGCATCCAGTTGGTTGAGCCCTTCTGTCCTCTCCGCCTTCAGAGCATCCTCTGTCCTGTTCAGTTGCTCTATCACGTTTCGGATCTCCTCTTCGTACCGTCCTTGTAACTCACTCAAGCTCTTGCTGTGTTTCTGCTCTTCCTCCTCCAGGAGCCTCCTCTGAGCGTTGAGCTGGGCCACCTTCGCTTTGAGATCAGCATTCTCCCTTTCAAGCATGGCAATCACCTCGCTGTACTCACCCTGCTGCTTCCTGAGCAAGTCTTCATACTCATCTCGAAGGAGAGAGACCGTCTTCACGCGCTCTTGGCAAAGAGCATCCATGCTCTGCAAGGACTCCTTGTAGGACTTCATCTCTTTCTCGTACTCCAGCCGCACTTTGCAAGCAGCGTAACAAACCTGAGCCTGGACAATTGCATCGTGGACTAACAAAGAGGAATACCTTCCAAGGTCTCCCATGCACGAATGATACGAAAGACTCTGAGATATCTTCAGGAGCTTCTGACAGTCTCTCATTGCCTCCTCAGGAGGCAGAGAGAGTAAGGCAACAGATATCTCCTTCAGAACATGAGCTTTGTCCTTTAGTTGTTGGGCAAGATCTTCCTGAATGGAAACAAGAGCTTCACCACTACAGTCCTGCAAGCTGCCAGTCTGCTCCCTCTTGGCTAATTCCTGACACAGCCCCACTTGGAGATGGCTCCCATCCCAAGAGATCTGGGTTCTTTCCGAAGCATCTTTCTGAATCTCAAGTGCTTCAGTTATTTGGTGCATAACTCTGTCAAAATCAGGAGTCCTGTACGCTTTGATGATCTCCTCCAACATGCACTTATGCTGCTGGAGAGCTGTTTTGGTATTATGGAGGTCTTCTTCAATGGTTTTTAATCGCTGATGAAAAGATTCTCTCATTTTCTGTGCAACAAACCCAAGTTCTGCTTTGATCAACGCAGCATCTGCTACAGCACTGAGAAAACACTGAGAGAAGCCCAAACCTGGTGTTTCTGGTTTGCCCTCGGCTTCTCCTTCTCTGGGGCTCAAGTGCACCCTCAGCTCCTCCACTTGGCTCCAGAACTCCCCTTCCAGTAGCAGCTTCTTAGACAGGACGCTGGCCAAACTGATGGCTGTATGAGACACATTCGCTGGCTCCAGCAGCACCACCTCAGCCGTTCCCTGGATCTCTCTCAGAAGCTGGGATATCTCAGAGCTTGCATTTTTCAGTGACTCTGCTATTTGGTTGATGAGAGAGGCCTCAAAGGCCACTCTCTCTGAAAGCCACCTCAGTTGGCCCATGTCAAACACTTCCACTCGCTGCTCCTTGGAGACATGCTCCTCTTCTCCCAAAAAACCTCCTTCTGGAGCAGGGCTATCCGTGATAAGCCTTTCACTCTGCTGATACTCGGACGGTGCCCCTCTCAAGGCTTGGATTGCGTTTGATAAGGTTGTTTCCATGCTGGAGAGAGTAACAAGGAACAAATCACCCTCTTTCTCCTTGTCGGATGTGGGTAAAGATCTCAGTTGCTCCCTGCACTTCTCCAAGCAAGTCAGAGCTTGATCATTTCTCAGCTGGAAACCTCCCAGCTCACTCACGTGGCTTTCAATGAGCTTGAACTTCTCCTGCCTCTCACTCTCGAGCTGTGAGATCAAAGCACTGACTTGGGATAAGCTGGTCTGAAGCTGTTCCCGCAGCTGAGACTCGGTGCTGGCCCACTGATGGTGGAGGGCAATGAGGGTCTCCTGGTTATGGCCGTGCTGGCTCTCGAGCTTCATCGTTACATCTTTGAGCTTTTCCTCTGTGATATACAGTTTGGTTTCCAGGGAATGGATAATGGAGAGATAGGTCTCCGAGTCACTGGTCCCCGATGATGGGTAACCAAGAGCTGGCTCTGATGACATGCTTTCTTCAGACAGCGACCTGTCTTGGCTCGTGTCTGACGAGGTGCTGCTGGTCCAGTTCTTCTCTGATCCATCTGGATGGATGTACTTCTGGCACTGGATGCTCGAGAAACGGATTCTTTGTCTCTTGGCCCCCAGGATTCCTACATCGGGCTTTGTTAAGGCTTTCTGAACCAGCTCTTGGTCCTGGAGCTCTACAGCTTTGGATGGGGAGTCGAATTCCTCCGTTTGCCTCTGGCTGGTCTCAAGAACCTCATCCTCCTCCTCCTTCAGTGCATAGGGCAGAGCAGGGAGGACATCCTGAGTTGGCAGAGGCTGCCCGAGCTGGGATGGATGACTTTCATCAGCCTCAAGACTGTGGCCAAGCTCTTCTGCTTCCTCAGCACATGGACCTGTGCCTACACCAGCCAATTTCTTTAAAGCCTCCTCCTTGGCCTTTAGCTTTATTTTAGTCTCCTCCAGACTGCTATCTAAAGCAACCATTTTAGCCAAAGCCTCACTGAGATCTTGATCTTTCTTCTCCACAATTCTCAAGTGCATTTCCTTAACGTGTCTCAGCTCTTCTTCTTTCTCCTTCAGCACCTCCTGCACACCCTGGAACTGATCCGACACCTCCTCAAACGACTGCTCCAGGTTGTGGTAGTTGGTCTCTTCCATTTTCAACTTCGCCTGCAGCTTTGCCACTTCGTTATCCGACTCAGCGACCTGATTCATGAGCTCATGGAAGCGACACTTGATCTGATCTCTCTCTCTTTCGAGCTCCTTGATGTGCTCTGCCAGTTTCTGGATGCTGGCCTCCTTCAGCAGTAGCTGCTCCTCCAACTGGTGGACAAGCTCGCTGCCTTCGAACTTGGCGCTCAGCTTCTCCTTCTGCAGGATCTCCATTTGCTGCTCGCTATTCTGCAGCTGGATCTCATACTCATTGGCTTTATCCTCCACCTCCTTCAGGCTCCGTATTAAAACCTGCTTCTCCCTCTCACAACTCTCCAGCAAAGCCTCGTAATTCTTCTGCAGCTTCTCCTCCATGAGCATCCGTGCTTGCTCGCTGGCGTTCAGCTGCCTGCTCAGGTCCGCGATCCTATCTTGGAGCCGCTGCACCTCCTTCTGATGGTCCCTCTGCAGAGCCTGCTGCATTTCCAGGTCCCGCAGCTCCTGGGTCTTCTCCAGGAGCAAAGCCTCTGCGCTCTTCAGCTTCTGCTCGCTGGCCTTTAGCTGAGAGCTGAGCGCGGCCTCACCGTGCTGCCACTCCTCCAACTGCTCTTTGGCTTTCTCCTTTTCGCTCCTCAGGTCGCTCTTGAGCTTGGCCAGGGTCTGCTCCTTGATGGAAAGCTCGGCTGCCGCATTGCTGAGCCTCGCCTGCAGGCTCTGAATCTCGGCTTCGTGGTGCCGGATCACATCCTTGGCCTCGGCGTAGCTGCGCTTCAGCGACTGAATCTGCTGATTGATCAGCTCTTGGCGCTGGCACTGGGCTTCCAGCTCACTTTGGAGGTCTTGGTTGACTTTGTGGAGCCTCTGCCAGGCACCTGATGGCGAGGCGGCCACCTCGGTCTTAAAAAGATTGATTAAATACTAGATTAGTAACACTCTTGGCTCTCCCTTCTGAGTGTCACACCTCTGGCCAGGCAGGCCATGGAAAAAGCTCCTCGCAGTGATTTGGCTGCTACCCACATGCTCCAATTGAGATGATTTGTTCTTGGCATAATTTGTATGGTTTGGTTTAACCTTTTTGGTTTTTGGGTATTTTTGAATGAGCAACAACTGCTTTCCAGTAACAGAAAACACGGACCACGACATCCAAACAGCTGTACAGTAACAGGCTCAAAGGAAAACAAAACAACCCAACCAAAAATCAAACAGAACCAAAACACGCACGATGGAAAAAGAAACACCAGCAGTAAAACAGAGACAGACGAGAGGAAAACAGGGTGAGAAGGAAGGCGGGATGGTAACAGGTTGAGAAGAAAGTGCTTTCTGAGCGTGTCTGTTCGGGTTGTTGTGGAACAAAAAGTGCACAGTTCAGGTAACACAGTCCTACCGACCCAAAGCGACAACAGAAAGTGAGGTGACGGCAATGACATCGCATCCCACCCCAAGGCAGGCCAGCGGCGTGGCGATGTCATGTCTGCGCCTGCCAAAGAGGACTTAGCGGCTGCTCATCGCATGACAGAGATGCTGTTATGGTAAAGGTTAAGACTAAGGAGGATCTAATTCCTCCACCTGCAAAAATACAAACCCAAACCCCAACGAAGGACAAAATAAAAGAGCCCGACAAGTGAAGGGAGGGGGAAAAGGTGTGATGAGAATGTAAACTGAAAGAAACCAACCTTTGTGAGAGTCAAACCAAAGCAATGTAGCATGCAACGAGAAAACTCACAGAGAGAGAGCTCATGCATAAAGGCGACAGAAATGATGTATCTTGAAACAAAATACACAGACAGGAAGAGGTGAGAGAAGCACAGCGTGAAGCCTAGGAATTTGGCCTGCCTTTGCTGTACTCTGGTTGCTGATAAGGAAAGCCCACAGATGTGACACTCAGTTATGTTAAGTTATATTTCATGCTTTACACCAAAAACATGCAAGAACATCCGCCCGGGACAGGTTAGTATGTGACCCTTCCCACCCACCACAACTGGAGCTGGGGGCATCTCCAGTCTGTTTGTGAGGAGCAAGAGCTCCCACTCTTTCTCCCAGTAGGGGTGTCCCATCCCAAGGAAGCTCAGAGCAAGAGAGGGGTTACACGAGGCTGGAGAGGCTTCGGTGCATGGCACATGCATCAGGGTGGGGACCTCAGTGGCTGCCTTATGGAACGTGCAGCATCTTCTCTGTCAGGGCAGTGACTGGGGGTCCGTATGGGGCTGGGGATGCTGCCAAGGAGGGGTTGGTTCCCCTCGGGCAGCTCAGGAGGGATGGGTTGGCAGCAGTCAGGCTCCTCCATCATCCCTCCCCAACGACAACATGGGAACCTCTCCAAAACTAGGCAGGACGGAGGTGTGGGCCACAGTTCAGAGGGGCCATGTAAAAGGATGTTTGCACACAGTGTGGGGCTGCAGAAGCACCCCAGGGATTCCATTCCTCCACCCCAGCAGGGTTTGGTGGGGTTACTCCCTTCTGCAACAGGATTTTAATCCCTCTGCTCCCAGGGAAACACAAGGGAAATCCCCAGAACAATGAAACTGGAGCAAGGAAAAGCCTCCAGCCCTTCCAAAAACCCTCTCCAACTTCTTGGTCACAGCTTGGGTTACTTTGCACTGCAGTGATGACTTCTCAGCCCTTCTGCAGCCTTCCCTCTCCTCGTTTCCTATGGCCAACTTCAACACAGCCAATCTGATGATGGATTCAGCATCCAGGTTTTAGCCCCATTCCCTGTTTTTTTCCAGGCTCCAGGCAAAGGAAGGCTGGATGCCTTCGTCCCAGGGAAGTGGGAGTTAGTTACTCTTCCAACACTGCCAATTGAACACGGAACTCCTCCAAGCAGGCACTGTCAGCCTGGGGGCTCCAGAAGTAAATGCATTAAGAATTCCTCCAAGGAGATCACTGGCAAGGAAGGTAAGATCCTCCCCTACCTGGGCTGGCTCCACTGCCTATGGAACTCCTTCAGGGGAGATTCCTCCCATGGGAAATAAGGACACAAGATTCAGCATCAACACCACGTTTGCTGCCATGGGAGCTCAGTGTGTGGCCACTTCCATCCAGAGCCAAACCGGCCAAGCAGATCTAAGCAGGTCAAAACGCTGCCCCTGCACAAAACAGGATGATGGACCCATGAGAGCAGCCAAGAGCTGCCCTGCAGGCGCCACGGCTCCTCCAGGCACGGATGCTCCCAGAGGAAGGGCTGGGAAAAGTCCGCTTTGTTTGCAGGAGAGGAGGAAAGGCTTCCCAAGAGACTCTCCCATCTCTTTTGCCAGGACCTCCAAAACACAATTCAAGGCTTTGCTGAGGAAAAGCATCTTGTAACAGAAGAAACCACCAAGATCCAAGACAACAGACTATCCTGGTGCAAATCCCGCTCCGGCTGCAGGGAATGTGTCCAGGAGATATGCCTGCATGTGCTGTGTTTGCCCATACAACCACCACACCAACTCCCCATCCAGGAGCATGCTGGGCTACACGATGCTTAGAAAGCCTTATTCCCACAGCCTGAGGGGAATATCTGGGGCACAGAAAGAGGAGAACAGTGGTTGCATAGACAAACACAGGGTAGATCAGAAGTGGCCTTTGCTGAGATCCCACCTGCCTACCACGGCTGTGTTTCGGTTTCCCTCAGGGATGCTAGCAGGCAATGCTCTCTGCTGCCTCTTGCATCCCAAAGGAGAGGTTTTGTTAAGCAGACGATCCTGCAAGGCTGCAGAATTAGCAGTGTTTGCAAGAAGGTCAAAGCTCCCGGAGCCCACTCGATCTCTGCATCAACCAGGATGCAACCACAAACACCCCAGACCGAAGCCCACCAGGGTCCCCCTCGGGCACACACAGAGAAGAGGATGGTTTCTCTCTCCTCCCTGCTCCCCTACCTGCAACACGTAGCCCTCCCGGGCGCTCTGCTCCCGGCCCAGTGCCACTTTCAGCTGGTCCTGCAGGTGCCGGTTCTGCTCCAGGAGCTCCAGGGCCTCCTTCTGCTTCTGCTCCAGCTGGAGGGACACAGAGACAGAGTCCAGAGAGCTGAGCAGGGGGTCGGTCATAAGGAGCATGGGGTTTGGAGGGGATAGAGAACAGTAGGAACGGAGCTTCTGATGGCACCGCTGCTTTGCTCTGGGATCTGCGTTTCATTTCGCCAGGCAAAATCCCTCCCCACTGAAAGAACTACATTATGTGTTAGTTTAGTTCCTAAAGCTCACTGCAGCAAAGGCTGACTAAAGCTCACTGCAGCTTGTGCCAGGCATGACCCTGGCAAATGCCAGCCTAGTTTGGATCAGCGATGCTCCTGGGTTACTCCATGCCTGTACCCCTAATACACCTCAGTCCCAACTATCAACAACCTTTGTTATCCCAGGCATGGGTCTCTTCAAAGTGAGTGGAGTCTCCTCCTTCCTCTACCTAAAATCTAAGACTGTTTGATGTAGGCCTCACAGAAAGGGAACCTCTGTGGTGTGTGCTACAACTGAAGTCAGTTATAGTTTCGTGGACATAACCATAGACACAAACCTCTACAGCTGCAGAGCCACACTGGAGCAGGAGCCTGATGCTAGGGTCTGGGTGATACCCACCAGTTGTGTCCATCTCATCAGAGCCAGGCTGGCCAACAACCACCATGAGTGCAGGCTGCATTGGCTGGGAGGGGGTAACAAAGTGCTACTCAAGAACAGCCCTGTCTGCAGCCGTGGGGACATGAAAGCTGCTGCAGGGCTGAACGGGAATGGACACGGATCTGTGCCCTGCCAGCTCCCCAGGGGACCCTACAGCATCCCTGCCCCTTGCCACTGCAAAGCAGGGATAAAAGCAGCTTTCTAAAGCCTTGCTCAGGCTTCCTATAGTTACACCAGTGACCTGTTTCAGCACCCCCCCACCCTCCTTTACCTCCTTCTCCAGCAATGTGGTCAAGTGCTGCTTTGACAGCCCCTCATCCCGGTCCTCGGCATTTGCGAGATGCAGCGGCGCGATGGGGATCTGCTTCTCCTCCCGCAGCGGCGTCGTCTCCACTTGGTGCCAGCGCTGCTCGATCTCCACGTGGACGTTCTGTGGCTTGATATCTGCTGGCACGGGCAGGATCCGATCCACTTCCATCCTCAGCGCCTCTTCCGACCCTGCCCCATCCACAGCATCAATCATCTCGAAGCGCTTGCGCCGTTCCTCCCGCCGCCGGGCTCTCTCCCGTTCCAGCTCTCCCGTGTCAGTGTCCGAGGCACCGGTGTCCCTGGGGAAGGCGGCAGAGCCGCTACCGGAGGAGTCTGTGGTGTTTGCACGTTCCTGCACCAGGGCTTGCTGGATGGGGCGAAATTCAGCCCAGTCAAAGGTCTTGGATCGTCCCTCTCGCCGGCGCTCCCGGGCACGGCTCCGCTTCTGCTCCGGGTCCAGCTCAGCTTGTTCAGCATCCGGCTTCTCGCTCGGCTTTGGACCAGTCTCGAAGGAAGAGCTTGTTTTGCTTTTCTCTTCCGGCAGAGAGCTGTGAGGACACAGAGAGGGTGAAGGGAAGTGTCAATGGGTGCTCGAGACAGCCAGGCGCTCCCATGCATGCCTTGAAGAGCTGGGTGGAAAGAGGCTGCTGGAAGCCCAAGCCAATGCCACGTGGGTGCCCCCCTGCCCCTCCATCTCCCATCGCCTCTCAGGTGCAGGAGCTGCTGCTGCCTTTCCCCAGGGTCACACTGGTGTGCAAAGCTTTGGTGCAAGCAACCCCGGCTGCTCTGCAGCTGATCCCAACCTCGCTCCTCCTCAGCAGCCGCCCTAGGGCTGGTGACCATGACCCAGCAGCAGCCCGTGGCTGAGGCAGCCACCCCAAACCATCCTGCCAGGCAGGAAAGAGGCTTCCAAAGCTCCTCCAGCACCCAGTGGCTGGCTCAGTGCCCACCACCCTGGTTGCAGGGCTCCATGCACACACGCTGGTCGATGCAGCCATAGTCATGTACTTGCAGGGAGGAGGATGCCACCAGTCCCACCAAAGTCAGTCTGGCTTCAGAGCTGCGGGGTGGAGAAGCACAGAGCAGCTCCCAAAGGTCGTGGGTAACAGGGGGGGAAGGTTTTTCTTGAGCTTGGCAAAGTCGGGGTATTAATGGGTTGAAAACTTCTCCGTGCCACTATCTGCACTGAAGGCACAGATCTCCCCTGGGGAACCAGCCTTGAGGGCAGCATGGGGTCCGCACGCTGTAGGAGCAGTTGTCAGTGCAGCAATGGAGAGCAAGAGTTATTCACCAAATGCCCATTTCTCAAGCAAGGAATCATTTTGAGTGCTGAGGTGGTGGGTTGGGAGGGGAGACATACTTGTCAAGCAGGGAGAAGTTAATAGGGGAAGGTAACACCGTTTCCAACCTATGGGTAATCCATAATGCAGGATTAGCTTATTAATACATGCCAGCCTTGTCACATGCAGATCCAAATCAAAACAGAGAACAGCAGTGTGCTAAGCCTGCAGAGGAAGCCAGCCCCAGGGAGTGGCAGGCATGTGCTGAGCCCTCTTTGCTATCAGAAGCCCCTGAGATGCCTCCTGAGGCACAGCCCTGCTTGCTCAGGCTGGCTCCTGGCTCTCCCTGCTTCCAGTACAACCACAGCCTCCCTGCAGGATCCAGCCTCCAGCATAACCTCCATAAGCTTTCTAGAAGGACACAGTGGGAAGAGCTGGAAAGCAGCTCCCCAGGCCCTTCGCTGCAGGTAAATCACTGCTCCCAGGGCTCTGACCCATGGCACCACATGCACTGAGACTGCAGTGACCAGGAGGGAGCAGCACAGCTCCTCCTCCAGCCTTGGAAACACACCCCAGCAGCCAACAACCTCCTGTATGTGCACACACCCAAAACAAAGGATGGAGCAGAAGAGATGACACTGCGTGGGTCCAGGGCTAGTATCTTCCGATGCACTTTCAACCACCACCAAACCACTCAGTAGAGCTGGGTTGCAAGACACACAGGCTAAAGGCAGCTCAAGAGATAACTCCTTCTTCAGCTCTGTCACTCGCAGCTAACAGAATAAACCCAAAAGGCACCATGACGAAACCCCCTCGCTCCTTAACCATGGGAAGATACCGCACAACTCCAAAGCCAGGCACTCAGTCTGGAGTCAGTGATTACAGCTGCACTTAAAATCAGTGCAACCGGGATGAGACTGAGTCTTAAACTGGAGAAGAGCACTAAGAAATGGGGTCTTGGGGCTCCTTGGATGCTGCTGAGAGACAGAAATGATGCTGCTCTGAATACCACATGGAATAATCTTGGTATTTCTAGAGGTGACACATCTCCCAAGCTCATTTCTCCTCTGCTGCTTTCCAAAGGGCATGGGATACGTGTCAGGGAGCAGCCACTGGGGACTGAGTTAAGCCACTCATCAGACTGACCCGAAGATTCTCATTTTATCTCCTGCAAGTGCCCATGGCTAATAAGTCTGCTCACACATCTCACATCTCCCCCATCCCACATTAATTCACAGCACGTGTGTGTGTGTGGGGGGGGATATCTTTGCCTTGAAATGGTATTTATAGGTCAAAATGAGAAGCTGGGGGTTTAATACATGTGGCTGCAGGAATGGTGTGTTCAAGAAGCTGCAGGCAACGGGGGGAGCTCTGAGGAGCTCACCCTCACTGGAGAATCAGTGCCCCATCATTGAAGCAGCCACCTTCTTGCTTGTGGATATATTACATCTGCATGGTGATCATTAGCAGAGGGTAATTAGTGTCTCTGCAGACTGCAGGGCAGTGCTGAGGGCAGGGAGCAGAGCAGCATCCGCCCCCCAACTCCCCCCCCCGGAGCTGACACATGCACCAATCTAAACAGTAATTAGGACTTGAGTAACGAGTGTGTTTGGCTCAGTGGAAACAAGGCAGTGAGTTAATGAGAGACAGGGCTGCAGGAGTGTAGCGTGTCAGACCAGCCCTAGGGATGGAGTGAACGCCATCGCCATCCCATCACAGCCAAGCATCCAGGCTAACGTCCCTCTTGCACCCCAGCCACGCTGTGCAGACGCTGCCCACCTCTCCATCAGGAGCTTTTGGCAGTCTCCTTTGGCTTTCCAGCAGCCCAGTTCCTAAGGTGGGTGCAGGTGTTAATGATGGGCCTGAAGCCAGGCGGGATGGGATGGGATATCCCACACCATAGCAAAGGGCTTGTCAGCAGGCACTGGTGAACACAGCCCTGCTCCACGCACGGCACAGCCCTTCAGCCAGCAGCAACATGACTAACCCACGTAGCCCATCCAAACCAGTGCAAAACGACAGAAGTGCACCTATAATTCCCTTTTCCCCAGGCTCAGGATTGTGATTCATGGTCTATTAATGCAGTGTAACAAGTTACTGCCCAACTGGTACCTGCCTTGGACCCTCTCATGAGGGTAAGCCAAGCCAAACCACTTGCATGGGCTTGGAGCAGATGCAAAGGCAGCAAGCACAGGACTGCTGCACTGCAGTAACCTGTTGGGCTATATCTGGCTCCTAAAAGAAAGAGAGATCCCCTCCAATTTCCTTGGTCTTCTTCTTCATCTATAGTCACATCGGAAGATACCAGTGTGGGGAAATCAAGTGTCAAGACCAGGTTGCTTCTTCCCTTCTCTCTGGCTTTTATTTAATGGATAAAATAATGGGGG